>JAZAYU010001551.1:0-29981 GCA_038501625.1 Corbicula japonica | reverse complement strand
AATCAGTACACTCCAACATGAACTTTATATGACCGCAGCTTACAGTGCATTCTGTTTACGGTTAATCAGTACACTCCAACAAGAACTTTGTATAACCGCAGCTTACACTACATTGTGTTAACGGTCAATCAGTTTACTCCAACATGAACTTTGTATAACCGCAGCCTACACTACATTCCGTTAACAGTCAATCAGTACACTCCAACATGGACTTTGTAAAACCGCAGCCTACAATACATTCTGTTAACGGTCAATCAGTACACTCCAACATAAACTTTGTATTACCACAGTCTACAATACATTCTATAAATAATCAATCAGTATACTCCAACATGAACTTTGTATAACCGCAGCCTACACTACATTCTGTTAACGGTCAATCATTATACTCCAACATGAACTTTGTATAACCACAGCCTACATTACATTCTGTAAACGGTCAATCAGTACACTCCAACTTGAACTTTGTATTACCACAGCCTACACTACATTCTATAAATAATCAATCAGTTTACTCCAACATGAACTTTGTATAACGGCAACCTACACTACGTTCTGTTTTCAGTCAATCAGTACACTCCAACATGAGTTTTGCATAACCGCAGCCTACAGTACATTCTGTTAATGGTCAGTAAGTGTACTCCAACATGAACTTTGTATAACCACAGCCTACACTGCATTCCGCTAATGGTCAGTCAGTACCATCCAACATGAACTTTGTATGACCGCAGCCTACAGTATATTCTGTTATTGGTCAATCAGTACACTCCAACATAAATTTGTATTTTCACAGCCTACACTAAATTCTATAGATAATCAATCAGTACACTCCAACATGAACTTTGTATCAATAAGTGCAATCCAAATTCAACTTTGTATCAACGCAGCTTACAATACATTCTGTTAAAGGTCAACAAGTACACTCCAACATGAACTTTGTACAATCGCAGCCTACACTACATTCTGTTAATGGTTAATCAGTACACTCCAACATGAACTTTGTAAAACCGACGCTTACACTACATTATGTTAACGGTCAATCAGTTAACTCCAGCGTGAATTTTCCATATCGCAGCCTACACTACATGCTGCTAATAGTCAGTATGTGCACTCCAACGCAAAAATTTCTATAACCGCAGCCTTCACTATATTCTGCTTATGTTCAATCAGTACACTCCAACATGAACTTTGTATAACAGCAGCTTACACTACATTATGTTAATGATAAATCAGTACACTCCAACAGGAACTTTGTATAACCGCAGCTTACACTCCATTCTGTTAATGGTTAATCAGTACACTCCAACAGGAACTTTGTATAACCGCAGCTTACACTACATTCTGTTAATGGTCAATCAGTACACTCCAACATAAACTTTGTATAAACGCAGCTTACACTCTATTCTGTCAACGGTCAATCAGTTCACTCCAACATGAAATTTGTATAACCAAAGTTAACACTACATTCTGCTAACGGTCAATCCGTTTACTCCAACATGAACTTTGTGTAACCACAGCTTACACTACATTCTGTTAACGGTCAATCATTTAACTCCAACATTATCTTTACATAACCGCTGCTTACAGTGCATTCTGTTTACGGTCAATCTGTACACTCCAACATGAACTTTGTATAACCGCAGCTTACACTTCATTCTTTTAACGGTCAATCAGTTTACTCCAACATGAACTTTGTATAACCGCAGCATACACTACATTCTGTTAACGGTCAATCAGTTCACTTTAACATGAACTTTGTATAAACGCAGCCTAAACTACGGTACATTCTGTTAACGGTCAATCAGTACACTCCAACATAAACTTTGTATTACCACAGCCTACACTACATTCTATAAATAATCAATCAGTATACTCCAACATGAACCTTGTATAACCGCAGCCTACACTATATTCTGTTAACGGTCAATCATTATACTCCAACATGAACTTTGTTAAACCGCAGCCTACATTACATTATGTAAACGGTCAATCAGTACACTCCAACTTGAACTTTGTATTACCACAGCCTACACAACATTCTATAACTAATCAATCAGTATACTCCAACATGAATTTTGTATAAACGCAACCTACACTACGTTCTGTTTACAGTCAATCAGTACACTCCAACCTGAGTTTTGCATAACCGCAGCCTACAGTAAATTCTGTTAGTGGTCAGTAAGTGCACTTCAACATGAACTTTGTATGACCGCAGCCTACACTACATTTTGTTAATGGTTAATTAGTACACTCCAATATGAACTTTGTATGACCGCAGCCTACCCTACATTCTGTTAACGGTCAATCAGTACACTCCAACATGAACTTTGTATTACCACAGCCTACACTACATTCTGTTAACGATCATTCAGTACACTTTAAAATGAACTTTATATGACCACAGCCTACACTACATTCTGTTAACGGTCAATTAGTACACTCCAACATGAATTTTGTATAATCACAGCCTACACAACATTCTGTTAACGTTCAATCAGTTTACTCCAACATGAACTTTTTATAAGCGCAGCCTCCACTACATTCTGTTAATGGTCAATCAGTTTACTCCAACATGATATTTGTATAACCGCAGCCTACACTACATTCTTTTTACGGTCAATCATTTTACTACAGCATGAACGTTTTAACCACAGCCTACATTATATTCTGTTAAAGGTCAATTAGTACACTCCAACATGAACTTTGTATAACTGCAGCCTACACTACATTCTGTAAATGGTCAGTCAGTACACTCCAACATGATTAATGGTCAATTAGTACACTCCCACATGAACTTTGTTTAACCGCAGCCAATACAACATTCTGTAAATGGTCAATCAGTACACTACATTATGCACTTTTTATAACCGCAGCCTTCACAACATTCTGTTTTTGGTCAAACAGTAAACTCCAACATGAACTTTGTATGACCACAGCCTCCACTACGTTCTGTTGATGGCCAATCAAGCTTCCACTAGTCTCTTTATATTGATACAAAAGGGAAGGAAAGCATCTTACTTTTGTTCATATTGGTGTGTATATAAGCTAGATGCAGAAGTGTTAACATCCACAAACATTTATGTCAACAAACTCACTGCGTCAGAGGAAAAGTTTCATTTTTCAGTTTAAAATCTTCGTAGCTGAAGATCGGTTTGTTTTTTTATCCCTGTCTTCGTGTTCTTGCGGATTTTACTCCAGGAGCTCTGGTCTCGTTAAGATCATTGAGTACCCATCCCTGTTGCTATGCAATAATATTAGCTTCTTATGTTTTATATGTTAGTGTGTTTTTGCATGCAACTTTGTTGAGCTGATGGGTGGATTGGACTTATTTTACCAAGACAACTTGTACTGTGCGGTTTCGCTCCCAGCTAAAGGCACTATCATTTGAAAATCACAGTATATTTGTGCAGTGTGGCGGCCGTAAAAAAATCACCCCGTACAATTAGTCAGTACTGTTATCAGTGAAATAACCCGTTACCGATGTCTTGCAGTGATTGTTAAGTATATTAAGGCTATCCGATTGACCTTTTAATGCCCCCACTGCTGCAACAAATTTTGAAAAAGAAAAAAGATAGGGTCATAACTCTGGTAAATATGGTCGCAGGGAAAACTTTACGATCACAAACACATCCTGCTTGTTTATCTTTGCACGTTTGAAAGAAATCCGCCTTATGGTTTCGGAGCAGTTGATGCCAAAATATTTAGGGGACGTACTGACGGAAGGACTAGTGCAACACTTTATGCCTCCCACTTTGTGAGAGCATAATAAAACCCTACCTAAAACTATCCTAACATTAAGTCGACACGGATAATATGCCCACTCTTTAAATATCATTTGGGGCGCGCCACGGGAAAAGGTACCTTCAGTCATATTTTGTGACATTTTAGTTGTTACTATATTTAGAAAGAACATACAATTATCTATTATTTTTTCATAACTTATTGACAATTTTATTACACATTCTGACAACATAAATTTATATTTACCGCGAAATGCATAATAAATAATGTCGTCTGCTCAACTTTATGACGTCATTTCAAGAATTGACGTCAAATGCCCGAATGCACCTTTTCCCGTGACGCGCCCCATTTTTAACAGTTTTTAACGGAAATAGGACCACCGCGCTAATAGTACGACCACTGACAGAGGTGGTCTTAAAATTGGGGTTTTATTGAAGCTCATTGCTATGTTAAGTTTTACTTTGCCCCCACAAATTCGAATGCATATGGAGTTGCACTCATCCGTGCGTCCGTCCGTCGTACGAACGTCCGTCCGTCCGTATGTACGTCCCCCGAATCAAGTGGCATCTCCTCATTAACTATCAGGCTGATTTCTTTTACACTTGCACATATAATCAAGCAGGATGTGTAGATGATCGTAGACACAAAATCTGGGAACCTTTTACCAGAGTTATGACGCTTTGTTAAAATGATGTTGTATCGATGTATCAGTTGGTTCACGCTTCATTTCATGTTGATCAATAATATATGTGTTTGCTTCTGTTTTCTATTTAGTTTAAGACAAAATGTGCAACGTGTTCACGAGTGCATGTTGCGTGGAGAACATTTTCACTTGTATTCATCCTTCAGTTATACTTACATTTAGAAGGAGTACATGTGAATGCGCCTGCATCATAATACAAACATCGGAAAATATGGAAGACCGGTGCACCATGCCGAATGTGAAATGATAGCTTCTTGGTGCCATTTTTTTAAAATGCGAAATGCTAGTTTGATAAATGCGAAATGTAAATTGCTAAATGCGAAATGGCGACACGTGGAATAAGAAACTAGAAATATTGTGTTAATTTCTGAATAGCTGAAGGTAGAATAAACGCAGGTTTCATTTATAACAAGATCAACAATATCATTGGTTAAAGATTACAACTTTTACCTTGTAGTCGTTAAGTAATGCTAGCAAAATGCTTATTGCTTCTATGCGGAATGCTTACTGCTAAATACGACTTGCTACTTGTTAAATGCGAAAGGCCATTAATAAATGCGAAATATTAGTTGTTAAATGCGAAAGGGCAATAGCAAAATGCGAAATGCTAGTTTATCGTCTATAATACCAACATGTAACATCAGGTTTACAGCCGCATTAACATGATTAAAGCGACGACATATGAAGAAATGACCAAACAACTACACAACTGAATTGTGATAATATTTATTTCAAGTAGAAACGAAACATCAGACTTTACAAAATCCCTTTTTACAAATATGGCCAAATAATCCGCTCTGCCAAACATTCTTGTTTCCCAAACGTCCACAGAATTGATCAAAGAATATAGAAACTGTGGATAAACAGGGTGGCTATCCCATGCGCATTCGTCCGCTAACCTCGTATCTACAACTGCAATATGACCCTTGCCTTTTGGACATCCTTTGTAATGTCGGTTGATTAAAAATCTCCGTTCCAATGCGTCGAGTCTTAAGTCCCCTTCGATTGAAAAAATGTTAAATACATCGACTGAGGTAAGGTCAGAGTAGCTCGATGAAATAACATTTTCTTTGGCAAACCAATTGGTTATCCCTTTTCCTTTCCGGTTAAATACGACGAAGGCGACTTCTTTATCCTGACTGTAGAGAGAAAATTTAACATATTCAACGCCAAGCCCGTCCCAGGAGTTAATCATTGGATTTCTATAGTGCTCGACCAGCGACCTCTCCATTGATTGTGGTTTGTTTCCATGTGCATTTGCCCCTAAGAAAAACAAATTAAATTAACATATAATTCGCAAAATTGAAAACTTTCTGGCGAAGTTTGTTTTTGAAGTTACATCATAATGTCCTTTACCCAAACTAGAACCCGTTTTTAAACGTTCAGATTAAGAATATTATACTATGTGCTTTTGAGTGCCAACGTGAAAACAAAACAGTGAAAATAAAACTATTATTCCATTGTTTTAAACAGTGACATACGACTGTCATTTCAACGAGAAAATTGTATAATTCACTGAAAAGCATATAAAATATATTATTTTTACAGTAGATATATTTCATTTTGGAGTCCATCTTAAGAGCAAATTTGACTACTGAGAGAACTCACCTGTCATCCAGGCATCGTACACGTAAAATCCATTACCAGATGTTGCACGGAACACCATTGTCCAACCCCAGCTTCTAAAACCGCTGTTTTAAGAGCATGTAGCCTAAAGAAGTAGAAAAGGATGTTTATTAATTTTCTAATAAACTCAACATAATATTACGTACAGGTTGATTCGTGATATCTTTTTGAAATTAAATGATAAATGATAAACGCTATTAAATTTCAAAAGTGTATCTGATATTATAAATCACCCTGTATTATCGTCGTATTTGTAAGGTTTAGTTGAAATCTTCAGTTGAAATAAAGTTTTAATTATTAATTATCCACTGTGTATACATGTGTAAGAAACTAGTTTAAGGTCTTACCACAATCCTCCTAACCACATTCATCGATAAAAAGAAAATTATCAAAATCTTAATAATAGCAAAATGAATGAAACTTTGCACAAATGAATGTTACTAATGTATCTTTATTTTGCATAATGTAAGACACGTTAGAAAAGTAAAGAAAAAAAGCTAGACCTAAAAATTCCTTAAAATTCTATTTACATAAATTCACAAAAACTAAGCGATACAAAACATCATTTCAAATTCCCACTTGAGTGCAATGATACTGACAAGAAAATGTTGTGTACTTTGTAAAAAAACTTTCAACTACTAAAAGAGAAATCAGTGATTGTCATTCGTTTACGCGACCAGGAAGCGACCAGGAAATTGAAGGTCAAATGCACTTTTACTTATATCTCGTAAAGTTTACATATGTAAGTCACGAGGACACAAAAAATGTTAATAGTATCATATTACTTATGTGGGCATTTAAAATGATGTTTTGTGTTGTTCAGTTTTTGTGAATTTACGTAAATATAAATTGTGCGAATTTTTAAATCTCGCTTTTTTTTCTTTACTGTTCTAACGTGTCTTACATGTAACATATGCAAAACAAAGATACATTAATAACATACATTTATGCAAAGTTGCATTGAACAGCATTTTGCCATTATTTAGATTTTGATAATAATTATTTTCTTTTTATCGATGAACAAGGTTGGGAAGAGTGTTGTAAGCCCTAAAAGGTCATTACATTTTTTAAAGTTAAACTTTACAATATGCCGGAAGGGGTTAGAACTAAACAACAATATTATTATGTTTTTACTGTAGATATTGATCTTTAAAAATTGATCGTCTAATAAAGTTAGAAGAACCAGGGTCTGTCTCAAAAACACTGACTTCCATTGAAAACTCCACACTTTATTGTTTGGAAAAGTTTATTAAATTGGCAAAGGTAGATGTATTTTGAAATCAATAAGTAACAAATCTATACTTAAATGGTCCACTATTTTTGTTAAACTTACTCTGACTCCTAAAGTATCCCCGTATAAAACGCATGAAATTTTTGTTTTTGGCATGTTGACATGCCGGAATAAGCTGAAAACAATCACATTCGTTAACCTTTACTTACGGCTACACAAATCCCATCTTCAGTTTTCAGGTTTAACTCTATAACAATTGTGATAATGCCAACGCTTTCAGACAAACCAGCGACACGAGGTTTTGGGCATGATCCAAAGAGGGATGTCTTGACGTGAAATTGCTCGCGCATTGTTCACCGTCGACAATTATTCGCTTAGCCCAATGACATCTTATTGATTTTAAAACACATCTACGTTTGCGAATTTATTTATTTTTTACACACATCAAAATTATTTTAAAAAATATTGTTTTTGTTTTTATTTTGGGATTTGATCTGCATAAACACGACAAGAGCCACAGTAGCGAAACATTACCAAACGTAATTGAGCGAAGTATTGTTCGTGTTTATTTTAAAAGATTTTTCTTCTTTGAAGGTGCCAAATGAGAAAAAAAAATCAAAACGTAGGTGTTTCCTGAAATGATAAAATCAGATTAAAAAGTTATACAAAACTTTCAACCAAAGTACGAACTATTTATAAAGTTTTGAATGTTTTAAGATAACAACTATTGGCGTCTTCCATATTCAGGTTTGCGAGGTCAAAACACTTACATTGACGTCATCGTACCTGACGTCGGAGATTGCAATGTTTCGCTTTTATATATTTAAGGATTGAATCGATATTCGATTGTTTTCATTTGGGTATGGAAAACAGTTTGGTTGTGTAAGGTGTGTGAATCACGAAATTATTAGGGATATTATGGCTTTCCCGAATGGCTATTGGAACAAACACGTTGACTACAATGTGAATGACGACACGCTTACAACATTGTGCAAAGTCATGAGCGGTTCTACTGTTGCCACGCCTTTTAAAGAAATACGTCACACTGTTTACCATCAGAAACTAAGATTCATTAGATGACTAAGACTTCATCGTAGGGGGCGAAGTTGATCAGAAGTGTAAATAGAATCTACCTAATGTTAGGTTTCCTTTAATGGTTACGAAATACATGTAAAACACATGAATTATTTACCAATAAATTGCTTGTTTTGTTATTGTTGTAACTGTGTAGCATTTTTATACATTCTTATTTTAAGAGACTTTGCATTCAGTTTTAGTTTTTAGAATTTGAAAGAGAAAACGGTTGCTATGGTAACATGCTTTATGATAAAGACTTTACAGTTGTATTTGTATTCATAATTATGAGAGCGATTTACGATACACATCAATTTGAGCACTCAAAATTTTGTAAAAAGTTTAAAATGTAATAAATTTTCAAACGATTGAAATTTACTTACCTCATAATTTTATTTTGCCCTGCTGTCTGTCCATAGGCTACGCCAAGGAGAACAAGTATCGATATCAATTCTGAAAACAGCTTTTAATAAAGATTTAAGCTGTGAACATCTGACAAAATACAGTTGGGTACTGCTTACTTCTCGGTGAAATCTTCTTGCCATTATCAACTATGATACTAAGTTTTAATAAAATATAAAAGCAAGTATTGACTTTGGAACGCTAGTTTATGCATACAATTTTGCTTTAAGTCACTTACCAGAGAAACGCGGGAAGTTTTGAAAACAATGTTATTAGACCGACAACCGTAGTTCTTGACCAAAATAGTTATCGGGATGATTGGGCAATACGCTTGTTTTATTATATTTATTTATTATTTTATTTATTATTTTTAAACTTTGTTTCTCATCCGTTTGTCGAAAACCACGGTCGATAATCTCCAGGTCTTCCAAGAAAGATTAGAAATACGGAAAACGATTTACTTGTGCAGACAGACACAGTTTCTATCATTCTATAATGGTGTAAAACAAATAAGTAAATAAAAGTACAGTAAAAATCCCTCATTACGGACTCTCGATATTACGAGAATCCCGGTATTATGGGCGATTTTTTTTAAAGAACAGACATGTTCTCTTCTTCTTGATTTAAACCTACAATTAAGGGCAACCCGCTATTAAGGACACTTTCCCTCAGTCCCTTAGGTGTCCGTTATAGAAGGGTTTCACTGTAGTATGACCAAATATCCCCCGAAATTAAAAGTATACTCCTATGAAACGACTTTATAAATGTCGATTTTCAAAGCCAATTTCTTCTTAGCTGTGTGGAGAGGCTGTGTCTTCTGAATGTGGCAATTTTTGCTTCGCGTATTTTACATTTTTACGTTCCAACTACAAAAATAAATACTTACAGATAGATCTCTAGCAGTTGTTTGAACTTAGTGGTGGAACTCATTACCGAATGATTTGAAGGACATTGCAAATGAAAATCAGTTTAAGTCAAACCTTACGACATACTTGTTTGAGCGGTTTCAATCTCCTTCGCAGAGTTGTCGTTTCTTACACTCACTTTACATCTCTGCGAAAGGCTTAATGTCAAGGTTTTTTTTACCAAACTCGGCAGCTGTATTGTATACAGTTATAATTATAAATTTGAAATCTTGTGTTATTAACAAATGAGAGAAATCTTCAGTAACTTTCATTTAAACCGAAGAAACACACGCAATTTTAAAACGCAGTTGGTTTACTATTTTTAAAATATTTTTAGAGTTAAAGTAAAAGTAGTTGAAAATAGTCCCAGCCTTTAACAGCCCTAGGTGAATGTGATGAGCCGATAGTGTCAGAGAGTGGAGCGGTTTAACACTTAGAATGTTGTATAAATAACTAACACATTTACTAAATTCAAGATTGGTTATACAGAGTGCTTTTGAAATTATATACAAAAAAGTATAAAGTAGTCTGTCGCGCTGTACAACATCAGACCAAAACATCGCATACGAGCGTATTTGTATTAGTATTAGTATTATTGTTGTATATACCAATTGATCCAAGCGTTGTCGGGCATCAAGGTATCATTAAATTTAATGCCATACTCAAGTAGATGCTGTCAATGGCGTAAGGCATTGTGTTTCTCTCAACGCTGCTACGGATTGTCGAGTACGACGAATCGACCTCTATATTGCATGTTTTCATCTTTAACATGTTCTGTGGGATTTATATATAAGCTGCAAGGAGTCTAAGGAATACATATAATCTCGAGCCAACAATTGATGTGTGACGTTAGCGTCAGTTACATTGTTCGTTTTTGCTACATGATTGTTTTCATCATTTGACGGTATACTTATCTTTTTAAAACATAGTTTGTGAACTATTTTTTAAATATTTTTTAGAGTTAAAGTAAAAGTTGGAGTTATTTCACCAAGACAATTTTTACTTGTTTTGTGATGCAAGAACCTGTTGGGGCAAGTGTGAGGTTGGTGCACCCTAGAACCTGGTTTAAACCCCCAGTGACAATTTGTTTTGCCACTGACCGTTCCAAGGCGGTATCCCCAAAGGTTCTCTTCTTCGTTAATTGTTTGTGGCGTCCTATTTGAATTGACATACCTATATAAAACATGCGCTCTCTCTTCCTCTCTTCTTTTTCGCTGCGTGGGGAAGCTGTGTTTTGTGAGTGTTGCGATTCCTGATATGCATATATTGCTTTTTTATTTTGATACAAAAGATCAGTTAATTATGCAACATTGGCAATATAATATTATGTTTGATAAGCAATTACTGTTTGTGTAACCAGATTGTAAATCAATTTGTCACAGTTGTGTTCCAGATTATTATTAATAACACAATATTACTGACAACTAAATTAAAACAACAATGTCAGCACAACCATTCTAACCAATATAAAAAATCAATCAAGCTTAGAAAAATATTCATAGAACATTATTTAAATATCTGCAATATTTAACATCAGAGAGAGACACCACATTGCTTCTTTGTTTGCAGATTCAGCGCATAAACAGTTCTGTCCCTCCTCCATCCCCACAAAAAACACAAATTAGCGTTTTTGATGTGTACTACGTTGCCCGATATTTAACTAAGCAGTCTGATATGGAACTCAAAAATATTTTATCGAATTATTCTGCAGCCCTAGATTTCTGACCTCTGATGCTTTATACAATGAAAGGTTTCAAAAATGTTTTAAAAGTGGACTACAGTCAAGAAGTCAAGAAATAGTCTCGATATTTTCATCTTTTAATGTCGATTTTAAACCGATTTCAAAATCTGCAAACACCATCTCGTTCGTGATTCAACGGAGGGTCGAATACCATTCGACTTTTTTTCGGGAAATGGGATAAATTTTACGTCATTGATGAAATTTTAATATCGCCTACTTTTACCTACGACAATATTCCGTCCGATATGGAACCCCGAAAGCAGCTGATATGATTTTATCGGGAGCGCAATATGAGTTCCAAAGTTCCCCTGGCGTGTGCATGCAGTGGCATCATATTATTATCAGCATTCGAACTTATGGAAGGCCAAATTCGAAATGCGAAAGGTTAAATGCAAATAATGCATAGTGCTGATTGTTTAATGCGAAAGCTAGTTGTTAAATACAAAAGGTCAGTTTCCGACGTAAACGAGAACGACCAAACGACATACAATTTGACGGATTGACAGACAGACAATAGTAATCCGTTCAACTGATATTCCATCACGCAGCATCAGGTTAAAAGCACTAGAGGACCGATAACAGGTACAGAAAAGGAAAAAAAAAACAGCTGCACAACTAAATTGTGACAACATTTATTTCAAATTTAAATAAAACATCATACTTTACAATGCTTTTTTCACAAATATGGCCATATAATCCGCTTTGCCAAACATTCTCCTTTCCCAGAAGTCTACAGAATTGATCAAAGAATAAAGAAACTGTGGATAAACAGGGTGGTCATCCCACGCGCATGCGCTCTTTGTCCTCGTATCTACAACTGCAATATGCCCCTTGTCTTTTGGGCAACCTTCGTAATGTCGGTTGATTACAAATCTCCGTTCCAATGCCTCTGGTCTGAAGTCACCTTCGATTGAAAAAATATTAAATACATCGACTGAGGTAAGGTCAGAGTAGCTCGATGAAATAACATTTTCTTTGGCAAACCAATTGGTGATACCTTTACCTTTCCCGTTAAATATGACGAAGGCGACTTCTTTATCCTGGTTGTAGAGAGCAAACTTGACGTATTCAATGCCGAGCCCGTCCCAGGAGTTAATCACTGGATTTCTGTAGTGCTCGCCCAGAGACCTCTCCATTGTTTCTGGTTTGCTTCCATGTGTGTTTGCCCCTATGATAAACGAATGAAATCGATAGAAATATAATGCAGTTTTGTTTTGAACTCTCCCGGACCGGTTTTTTGCATACATTTGTTTCCTTATAATTGCAAACAGAAACGAACATTTTACATATTGCTTTTGCATTGGGACATTTAAGTTATGGTAGTTTGAGATAACAAACTACCGCATCCGCGTTTTCACCAAGACACATCTTTAGCGTATCCCTGTTATCACCAAGGCACATCATTACCTGATCCACGTTATCACATAGACACGTGGTTCTGGTATCCGCGTTATCTAAAGGCACATATTTACCGCAACCGCGTCACCACATAGTCACATCGTTACCGTATCCGCGTTACAGGCCTCCAAGCAGCACTGGGGGTGGGAAATCAACCGTCACCGCATGTTTGACTGCTGCCAGAACTCACCTGTCATCCAGGCATCGTACACGTTAAATCCATTACCAGACGTTGCACGGAACACCATCGTCCAACCATCAGATTCTACATGCCTTGTTTTAAGTGGTTCGGTTAACCTGATATAATGGAAAAATATTATTACATGTAATTTTAAGGTTTTGTTTTAATCGTAATTTGAAATATGTTTAAAGACTATTAATTTATTTGTAAGAAAACGATTAAAAATGTCACTGACGTTTGTTTACATTTACGTTTATAACATGCTGTGTGGAAAAACTTACCTCTTTTAAATTAGTCGAATTTAAATTTAAAATAAATTGACTGGAAAGATATATTAAGATTCATTTTTATCAGAATAAAACAAAACTGGTGGGTTTGTTCAGTATAGGTATTTAAAATAACTAAAAATGGGTCGTCTCAGAAAGTTGGACAAAGTATGTCTCAAAAGTCAGTTCCCTAGGTGGCTTTCGAAGTCGGGGTTTAGGTGCGAATGTTTTTTTCTACTCCTTATTAATATATGAAAACAATTTCTCCAGTTTATTACTTCACATCAACAAATTTAGACAAACGAAATAATTATCTATCTACATTTTGAGTAATAATTGACTTTTTAATAAAATTCTTTTCCAAATATTTATATTTTGAATCAAAAATGCAAGTGTACGTGTATCGTGATTAACTCTGAGATGTGCAACATAGCCATTTACAGAAACATACAATTTATATATTTACAAAAAAAATGCCTGTATTCTACCACTCCCATTAATTTAAATCTGTCGTGATGCGGCGTAAAAGCCCACATCCAGTCTGAAATAAATATGTTTTAAAATGAAATATATAACAAAAACAAGAAATACAACTTACCCAGCATCTCCAGTTTGCCTTGCTGGAAGCCCGGTAACTTCTCCGAAGAAAAGTTGTCCCGATACTGTACAGCGGGTATTATTCGCGGGGGTTTTATTTTTGCTATTTTCGCGGTTTTTGTTTGACCGCGAATTTAAGACTCCGCGATTATATTTCAACTTGGTGATGTAAAAACGTAATATACGCCTTTCCAATAATTCGATGAATTTATTTGGTTACCTCCCCTGTCCAGTCACGTGACTGCTTTACAGGAAAAATGATTGCTCGCTGTAATAACGTAATAGGGAATATGTACCTACAACTTTCTTTTTTATCATAAAATTCTATTTTGAAAAATATATTTTCTCTTTGAATTAGTAATAATACATCATCGTCATGATATTTTTGAAAATAATTTATAAAACAATCAGGTTTCTGACTAAAAGTGTCAATTCATTATTCCTCGCATTAAACACTAAACGAATTGAACTAACAGACAGTCGCAGTGTTCACTTCACGGCTTAATTGAGTCTCGTTTCCGGATTAGCGTGTCTATTCAACTACTGACATCATGTTGTGATTATATCGGCGGCGATTGATTTTGAAGGCGGCATGCAATAAACATGTCAAACTGTCTCGCACACGGGGCCATCTGTCAATTACTTAAGGGGGCAGATATCATTGACCAATAGAGATCGTCTAATTTCTATTTGCAAGGTATCTACACCTCCCAATTCTTAAGTATTTCGGAGTCCTTTGACCAGGCATAGGTACTTCAATAGTTAAAGTATTTCGGAGTCCTTTAACTACTGGATGTGCCGGCAAATGTATTTGATTTAGCACTTAAATGGATTCTTAATCAACATTACGACACGTTATAGAAACAAAAGCCGTCAATAAGAAACAAATCTTGTCAAAACATTTTAGATATGTTTAATTAAGAGTTTGGGCTATTATGCCAAGATAACAATCTGTCAAACCTAAGATATCTAAATTGAATATGCAACCATATTGTGATATAAATATTTCCATTTTTTTGGAAGCCGGCATCTAAATCCTTGGATTTTATTCTACGAATGATACTTCTACAACAAACAATCAGATTACCGATCCTGTTTTATTTCAAGACAGAATCAATCATATTTGGTTGTGAAGTATACGTAACATTTTAAATATTCAAATTATTTATTCGTTGACCATAAACGCCTTAATTTGTTAGGACAATTCTATTGTTCAAATGTGTAAGTATCAACTAATTCAGATTGTATTTTTTTTATCTACAGATCATGTAACCAGATGTTGACATATCACGATTTCCGGATAATAGCGCATTACTAGCCTTAGCAATTTGCAACATTTACACCATTAAAATATATTTTCAGCAGAAAAGATCTGAAGAAGAAATTGTTGTACATAATTGGTAAAATTAATGCTTATGTTTGTCCAAATTGCGTTTCATACTGCCTACTATCAACACGAATGGTACATGTTCTTAAATCATTAAAAATCTAAATATCTAACAAATAGTAAACATAAAAACGTCTGGCTAGAATAACAGACCAGCAACTTATTTTTTCACCTCCGGCGACGTACGCAGACCTGCAATATAGCGGATAAGGTTAGCTATTATGCGCTTAAGCCATTAGCCCGATCGTTCAGCTATCCTGCAGAGCCTCGTTTTGGATTGATTTTCGGTCGCGGGAAGTAACTCGTACAGGACTGCGAAACTGTTTATTGGAAAGGCGTATAAATGAACAACAGTACTTACAAGGGAAAAATCATTACCAATCTCAGGCAGTGTTTCTAAAATTTTTCGACAACCGGTCTGTGACCGATTTTCGGGGAAAATGTCCGATTGAAATTTCAACATTGTTAAAAAAATCGGTCAATATTTTTTTTCAATTCAATCTAAGTTTTTCGTTCCTGTCCATAACCTGTTATGAAAATTACCTACATGTACAAATTTTCACACTTAATCCGCTGTAAACCTGTCATAAATCGACTTCAATACTCTGCTACCATGACTTCACATATCGTTAATAGCCTGCGGCAAAGTAAAACTGTCATCTGACGCTTGTCATCATAACCCTTGATTGCGACTTGTTTGGAGCCTGTAACAAACAATTGGAGTTATACTGCTACAAACCTTTATCAAGTGGGCATACAGTCATGAAAGTGTGAACCGTTTTTATTCACCAGGGCATTGTTATAATAATAACTAATTGGAGATGGCAGTCAAAATCGATAATTGGTTTGGTAAGCACGCATTGAACTTAACAAAGGCGTAACAACAGGTTTAAATATAACGGGTTTGATTGACATTATATATGTGCAAATATCACAGCAAGTAAGTCACACGGCACAGGCAGTGAATCTCATGGTAAACGGTGTTTGGGTAGAATGTATCTTGGAAGGACAGCGCGAATTTAAGACCCCGCGAATGACCCGGATTTCGAAAAAACGCGAAAATTTAACCCCGTGAAATTAACCCGCTGTACAGTAACACGCACAAGAATATCAATTCAGAAAACATCTTCTTTAATTCGGTTTCAAACTGGTGTACATCAGACATAGATTTAAGTTGTGTTTATATACTTATGTCGATCAGTGTTGACGTACATATTTGAAAAACCCGCTATATAATGGAATGATTGATATGCGATGCAAAATAATAAAAGAAATATTTTTAAATGTCGTTTTTTAAGAAACCACACCAACAAAAACAGGATACAGGATGCAAACAGCAATTTAAGTAGAAATTACCTGACACTTTAAAGTACTCAGTTTTCAAACAACAACTATTATTTGTGTTTGTTGCTTGAAAATAAAGTCGCACCTTTATATCAAGTTGCAGGTGCTGAAACAAAATTTTTAATGCCACCCTTGCAGATGCACATTGATTTCTAACATATCTAACTGCTCGATCAAAACTTCTACATAGGAACTATATATCGCACTAGTTCTTCTTTAACTTAATGTTTGCAACTTATTTTATTCATAACCATATTCATACTGGATGGGTAAAATCGACTTAGCATACCAAACCATTTATCGCCGTTTACAGTACTGGAAATCATGAAATTGACAATCGGATCGGAAGCGGATTGGAAGCGGACCACTAACCAATGCCGTTGGGAGCGCAATGGAAGCGCAATCAAATTGGAAACGGAATGAAATCGAAACGAATCGCTCTGAGCGTTTGGATCGCTTGGAGTACAGGTATCCGTATCATTGTTGAAAAATAAAATTCCAATAATATAAAGGAAAAAAAAATGTTGTTTTTTATATACCTAAATAAAGGTTCCCATGTAGCCGGTCCCATGCACTGATACATCTAAAAAACCGGAAAAAATTGTCATTTATACAAACAAATCTAGCTTAAACAGATTAGTCTTACATAGTGCTAACATGTCGCGAAAACCGATTGGAGATTCCTTGAACCGATTTTTGCTAGAAAATAAAATATGTATATCAGGAATAGCTTTTTATATCGGCTAAAACATTGTTTCATTCGACATCGATGAGGTGATCGCAAAAAAAACAACATTTTGGATACGGCATTTCCTAGTGTCTATCCGCTTCTATGAAATATTCGCACAGCCCAAACATAAAATACATATTTTTCAATCATTATCTACCACCAATTTGTACCTTTTCTCGATCATACGCTAAAATCTACTGGTTTTTTTTTGTTTGCGTCGTCTCAAATATTTACTTTGACAGTCATAATTCTTCCGAATGGCTTCGGTTACTTAAAGGAAATCGCCGATCTCAAATTTTGCAACAGCTACTAAGATTGGCTGGTAGTGTAAAACCTCAGACAATCGGAAAACAATTGCAAAAAATGACATCGTCGTATTCCGTAAACTGACCGAGGCCATTGGGAAGCATCATGTCTGTCAAAGTAAATATTTACACTACCAGCTAATCGATAGCCTTTAGTTTGATTTACAAAATTATCGTTAAATTAGTTTTTATAACTTGTGTTTATTGTCAAGAATCGCTTCGGTTAAAGTCGTTAAAGGATCGGAAGAAGCGATTCGGATCGTTACTATATATAACTGAAAAACAATATATAGAAGCAATCCGATTTAATCCGGTCAAAAATGAAATCGGATCGGTTATAGACGACATTAGAAACGGAAGCGGACCGGATCGGAATCGGAAAATTGTCAATTTCATTGTTTTCAATAATGTTACCAGTTTGCCTCGTTCTGACCTAACACGCGCCCCAGAAGCCTTATAAGTTAAACCAGATTCGTTGGTTAATCCAACCTAGTACATTTAGCAAGTAAATAATGATTCACATTAAACCGGGCGATAAATCTTTATTCAATGCGGAACAGTCAGTAGGTAGAAAATAAAAGAAGTAACTGTCACCCTTTTTAATAAATCAGTTATAATAATAGTGAAAAAAAAACAACACCATGTTATATTTACTATAGCATTCGTCAAATTCGAAAAGGATGGTCATAAGATACTTCGTCTGTTAATTAAATGTAAATTGCATAATGAATTTTATCTGTATCGTTCTTATTTACATATACACCGATTAAACTTTCCTCATTAAAACAAATAATGTGAACTTAATTGGATGTCATAAATCAACTGCATCATACTACGTCACTAGCACTTGTTAAAAAGATCCATCCGGGAAACTTTTATGTCAACAAACCCACCGCTTCAAAGAAAACGTTTAGTTTTTTAGTTTAAAATCTTCGTAGCTGAAAATTGTCAATGTAGTGCACAACATTTTAAAAAGTCTCAATATTATATAATATTATTCCGAGAATTATTTTCTGTGAAAAGAGCCAGTTTACAAAATTTACATGTATGAATTTATTACATTTTAATTTGTTTAATTTGTTTTTTCGAAACATTTATACATAATTCGGGCAAAAAACCTTATCTATAAAGATGTTCCTTCACACTGATGTATCTTTATTTGACATACATTTATGTTAAAAAAAGTAAGAACAGTTAAGAAAAATAGCTAGACGTAATAATAAAAATTCCAAACAAAACAAAAATAAACACCAAACATTGATATTATAGTTATTTTTAATTGAAAAACTATAAAAAAATTTCAATAAGTTCAATAAATTATATAAACATCGATTCCAAATGAAGTGAAAACATATTTTAATGAAGAGTAAAACAACATAATAAATTGTGTGTTGACCGCATTTTGTGCACCCAAAGTGATTGTCATCTTTTTGTCGTGCCGCATGCTCCATGTGGTTTGTTTGACAGAAAGCAATCGTTCCGCACTTGAGGCATGCATACTTCGCCTGGCCCTCCTGTTGCGTTTCGTGCTTAAATAAGTTTCTTTTGCTGGCGAATTCTTTACCACATTGGCAGCAGGAGGACATTATCCTGAAATACCGGAATAATTATTTCTCACAATATATTTCAGGACGAAATGTGCAATTTGCATAAAACCGGGGTGTTGGACATTTCCAAGTCGATGTACAATTGTCTAAAAAGTTATTTAACTGTATGAGTTTTAATACTTCAGAAAGGCACGTGCATTATTTATTTTTTTTTTTCTGTAGTGGACTCGTTACATTTAATTGTCGAGATATTTACACGCCTGATGCCCTTTAAACTGGAGCTTACCGATCATTTTTGTGAGCTGCATGTATTGGGAATATATGTATTGTGATACCCATCATTGTTTGTGAGCTGCATGTATTGGGAATATATGTATAGTGATACCGATCTTTTTTTGTGAGCTGCATGTATTGGGAATATATGTAGTGATACCGATCATTGCTTGTGAGCTGCATGTATTGGGAATATATGTATAGTGATACCGATCATTGCATATGAGCTGCATGTATTGGGAATATATGTATAGTGATACCGATCATTGTTTGTGAGCTGCATGTATTGGGAATATACAATGTATGTATAGTGATACCGATCATTGCTTGCGAGCTGCATGTATTTGGAATATATGTATAGTGATACCGATCATTGTTTGAGAGCTGCATGTATTGGGAATATATGTATAGTGATACCGATCATTGCTTGTGAGCTGCATGTATTGGGAATATATGTATAGTGATACCGATCATTGTTTGTGAGCTGCATGTATTGGGAATATACAATGTATGTATAGTGATACCGATCATTGCTTGCGAGCTGCATGTATTGGGAATATATGTATAGTGATACCGATCATTGTTTGAGAGCTGCATGTATTTGGAATATATGTATAGTGATACCGATCATTGCTTGTGAGCTGCATGTATTGGGAATATATGTATAGTGATACCGATCTTTTTTGTGAGCTGCATGTATTGGGAATATATGTATAGTGATACCGATCATTGCTTGCGAGCTGCATGCATTGAGAATATATGTATAGTGATACCGATCATTGTTTGTGAGCTGCATGTTTCGGGAATATATGTATAGTGATACCGATCATTGCTTGTGAGCTGCATGTATTGGGAATATACAATGTATGTATAGTGATACCGATCATTGCTTGCGAGCTGCATGCATTGGGAATATATGTATAGTGATACCGATCATTGTTTGTGAGCTGCATGTATTGGGAATATATGTATAGTGATACCGATCATTGCTTGTGAGCTGCATGTATTGGGAATATATGTATAGTGATACCGATCATTGTTTGTGAGCTGCATGTATTGGGAATATGTGTATAGTGATACCGATCATTGCTTGTGAGCTGCATGTATTGGAAATATGTGTATAGTGATACCGATCATTGTTTAAATAGAAATTAAAGTTTATGGTTCGTATTCGTCCCCGTTTCTCTTCCTTACTCTCAAATAAAAACTTTTCAATAAAGAGTTCAGTTGTGCAGGGGGAATTTCTTCTAAGTTGCGCGATTCAGATGGCAGTGTAGCAGCCAACCATCGAATAAATATTCCAATATCTGATTTCGTTTTGTTTACAGTGTTTTTCGCCTTTTGTCCGTCGATAAAATCAGAAATTTCTTCATCTATCAAAATCTTGACTTCTGTCAAAACAAAACAACGCTTCCTGGTCGGCTAGACGCTTTACAAGCAGTTTTAAACATATACTAACAAATGTCTTTATGCACGCATGGTTCCCGGTTTTTAATTTGCTAGAGATAGAAATCGGAAACCAGACTAGCATCGTTTAGTGCACATGTACCCAACCGTCCAATATGAAATTAATATATATTGTTTGGATCCAATACGGGAATATATTGGACGGTCACGTGGTACATATGCAGACTGTCGATTGGTTACATTTATTAGATATATACTAATTATGACATATGACTTGATTTATAAAACTAATCTTTTAAAAAGTTTGTTTTAGATTTAAAACGTCGGCCTAGCTTAACGCTTACGTTTCTGATGAAAGATGTTGAGTGATATATATTGACAAAAGCGGTGATAAGATACTTGCCATACTTCTTGTCGCCTTTGATTTATTTTAAACTAAGATTGTACATGAATTAAAAACCCCTTTGACACGTGTTTATCTAAATCACTGACATTCCACTTTCTTTCATTTTACGCAATTATAATTCCTAAGTACGATATATTGATAAAAAAGTAATGTAGACAATTTTCGTTGGCCAATATTAACCTCAAATATTTCTTTTGTCGATTTGAATTGCTTTTCACAGTAATTGATTTCTTTGTGTGTTTGATTGGTGTACCTAAGGTATAGAATTGTTTCCAGACAAAATCTCCAAGTAACGTGTAAATATTTACACCTCATGTTTAGCAATCAATTTCACTCTTGCTGTGACATTGTAAACACATGCGTTGTTCGCTATCCTCCTATTCGTATATCACATTTTTTTCATCTCCTTTTCTTCTTTTTTTTTTAAATCACGTGGTAATAGCACTGGGCATTTAAAATGACAGCAAATCTGCTGTATGCTGGTACAGTATGGAATTAGTATCGCTTTTCTGAATATGAACATGGTTTCATTTGTTAAAAACACTTTGCTGTGTTCTTCTTAAATGGCAGGCTTGTCGAACTTTAGTTCCCTTATCTGTGTTTCGCTTACAACCGATGTTTATTTTTTTTTATCAAATTGCCATTAAAATCCCCTTGTGCGTTAATCAACAGGGAACATTTAATCGAGATGAGCGTAAGAAAGTCACAAAATCTTCGTAATTTATGAAAGATAATTATCTGAAACCGGCTAAAACTGCTAAGAAATCATCTTAAAGTTTGTAACATCTTAGTATTCGCATTATGCAGAGTTGCATAGATTTGGCCAAAAGTAGAAGAAGAAGAAAGAAGAAAAATTATGTATTATAGTGACCTGTGATACATCTATACAATATATTTACAGATACATACACACAACAATAAATTACCCGGCCCAATGGACCTATAAGTCACTATTAAAAGACATGAACACATTTAAGTAAAATGCTTATGCTCATCTTCCACACAATTACTCGTGCAGAATCTACACAGTCTGTCGTGCAGTGGTTCACCAATGTACCTTCCTGTTTCGACCCTGAGTGGGAGTATTCATAATTGTGCCAATAGGAAACGTTCATTCTTAGACAAATTTAAAAGGATATAGTCTTCAGTCTTGAAACAACTTTTAAACGTCTTGTACGTTCTGAATTTAGCTGAGCGTTCCACCATATCTATTCACTGAGTATTATAAAGATCTTTCAATTTAGACTCGGCAGTTTTAAGGTCAACCATAGCTTAACTGTGAAATTTATTTAAAAGATCAAGTGACGTCATAATTGACTTAATCTCACTACACCAGTTATTATTACACAATTCGTAGTCCTGATCAAACACTAATTTGTTAAGCCTGTCATTTTCTAAGTTCACTAGTCTATTCTTATCTAGTCTATGTATCTAAGCATATTTAACCATCGTCGGTAGCGGCTCGGTACCCAACCTTCGGTTGTTGCTTCCACCGAAGCAAATCTATGGACTCCTAGATAATATCTAATAGCCCTTTCTGAACGTTATCAAGTTGCTGGAAAGTTTTATAACCCCATACAGTAGAGCAAAAATCCATCACTGGAACAACGCAGTTAAACACCAGTTTTCATAGGATTTGAAGCCGGTCCGACATCACGTCAATTTTATTAATCAGTCCACCAAGCGCTCGACTTGCGGCTTTACCTAAGGTTTCACAGTTGCTATTAAAAGTTTTTCGTCAAAGATAACTCCTAGGTTTTTGTATTCCTTTAATTTGTCAAGGTTATTATTTCTAATATGAAAATTGAATACGGTAGGCGGTGTCGTCCTTTCCTGAAATGAATACATTTTGATTTTTCCGTGTTGATTAATACTCGTCATTTCATGCAGCATTTGTGGAGCGTGTCAAGCATAGTTTGTAGGTCATGTTCGGATTTCGCAACAAGGGCAATGTCATCCGTGTATAACAGTATAGATATCGCGGACCGTTAATATTTACTCCAAGATCAAGATCATTAATCTTACTAACAAGATCGTTAAAGTGTCGGTGAACGATTAATGCATTGAGCGACACCAGCGTTACAATTGAACCATTTATTAGTTCGTTATTTATCATGTTTATTCTAATACACGATGTAGTGTGCACTCTTGCATTTGACCCCGTATTCGTTAAATTTCGTAAGTGTTACGATCTACTTCGAATCGGTAGTGCGGCATCTACACACATCACTTACGTGTAAACTGGATAAATATATCGGTGTATTCGCTGATGCCGATATTAATCCAATGACCTTTACGAACATATTTAAATGAAGTGCCAAGTCAATGTTGTTGGACAATAATACTTCTCAGAGCTTTGTATACCTTTCCATCTATGCCATTTAACAAAAGTTTGTAAAGAAGCATGTCTCTATCGACAAAATTGAAGGCATTACGCAGATCTATGAACGCCGTATGATTACGAGCAAGACTACTTAGTGAAAACACGTGATCCTCACACGATCTACCGCTACGAAAAACGTTTTGCTCGTCTACAAGGATATCACTGTCTTCAAAATAATTCTCTTGATTATAAAAGAACTAAACAGTTTACTAATACATGAAAGTAATGAAACACACCTATAATTCAACGGTACCCTTTTATCAGAATTTCAAAATAGGATAGATGATGGCTGTCCTCCAAACACTTGGGATGATACTCGTATCGAATATCAACTGAAAAAGTTGCTGCAAAACTGCAATCACTGGGGGGGGCGGAATTTCAGCACCGAATATGGAATATCGAAAAAACACTTTGCTGTGTTCTTCTTAAATGGCAGGGTTGTCGAACTTAAGTTCCCTTATGTGTGTTTCACATACAACCAATGTTTATTTTTTTATGAAATTGCCATTAAAATCCCCTCGTGCGTTAATCAACAGGGAAAATTTAATCGAGATGAGCGTAAGAAAGTCGTCCTTTCGTAATTTATAAAAAAGGATTATCTGAAACCGGCTAAAACTGCTAAGAAATCATCTTTGTAACATCTTAGTATTCGCATTAATGCAGAATTGCATAGATTTGGTAAAAATATCAAAGTTCAAATGTATGTATATTTAAATAAGGAGACATGATTTTTTATAATTGGAGAATATTTTGTTTTTAATCCAACATTGATTAAAGGTCAGTGGTTTCCAAACGCATGTAAGGAATTACTAAATAAATGATTATTTCATAAAAAAAGTGAAAGTCATGTATCGTATAATGTTTCAAGTTTGAAGAGTTTTTTAATACGAATCCACCATGATAAATTGAAATAATATAATCGGTGTATTGAGCATATTGGTTAAGTTTTTTTAATGTTAACCTTGTCTGGCAATTCGACCTGGTCAGCACAATCGCACTTATTGCAGCATTTCTCGCCGATTTCGCTGTAGCGGTTCGATTCCCGGTATAGGCTTATATTTTCACCAAATCCATACAAAATGTGTGTTTTGATTGTTCATGATGCTAGTTTCTTTTTTGAAACAGTTACTCCTATTTACATGTTAAGAAGAATTAAAACTTTGCATCTTGTAGTAATAGTTCTTATTGTAGTGGTGATGTTTCCATGATTTCTTAATTTTAACCTTATATGCTTTCGCTTTGTAATATTGTTATTAAAGGAAAACAGGCATAATTGATATCACTGTAATATTAAAAAAAATAGCTCAATTAAATCCAAGCTGTCAGAAGGTACAGATTTTGTGAAAATATTATCTGGAACCAACGCTGTGGGAAAGTTCTTCTACCTTAAAGCATGATCAAGGAGAGTAATGAAAGAAGAACTTTGAAGAAAGCCTTCATTACGCTCCATATTTGTTTCACTTTTACACGACGTTCATGAATTTACGACGGGCAAATATTTATTTTGGTTTTTGGCAATAAGAAAGCTGTGAATCTATGAATGTTTGAAATTTTGCCTCGTCTAAGGACGGAATTTTAAAGTTTATGCAGCTTAAATTTTTATTGAAATATTTTGATTATCTTGTTTTCTTTCCATAGACTGAATGTCAGTTTGATTCCAGTTATGTGCTCTTCTGTTTCAGGTATGTGCTTGTAGACATTTATGAGCGGAAATGGACATGGTAGTTGACAACGGAAAACACGGTACAATCGAGGGATTTTCTCAACAAAAAAGATATATAATAATTACCCTTAAAGATCCAAAAAGGTGACATGTTTTAAGCTCTGCTATTGTGTGCTCTTCTTGCATTCGTAAGCGTTAAATATTTAGCGGATAATACGCGGCTGAGCGGGACCGGGTGTGATAATCGGTCCGAGAGGAGTAAAACGGTCCGAGGGCCGTTTGCGAGCGAGGGCCGATCACCCGCCGGCTCAATCGTGTATAAACTTCTCTAATACATACCTACATTGGACATCCATATGTATTTAAAACAATCTTTACTAAAGTTCTTGAGGGAGCACAAGTTTATTAAGCGAGAACTAAAAACAAATTACGTCGATTACGTCGGGATTCATTTTAGTTTAATTAATCTGTAATGATTTTAAAGAATATTTTGTTGTTGTGTTTTTTTTTCAAACAGTGCAAATCGCCGTCGGTTGAATATTGTTGCTTTTTTTTTCTACCAGAACTTTTTCCGAAAATATTTGTCATGATGGATATTTTTAAATATTGCGTGCTTGAAATTTTTGACGTGGTGTGAGTCTGTTTAGGCTTAGAGTGTTTCATACTTATATCACTGCTGCGAGCTTTGATTACAGACAATAGAATTTAATACAGAGTTGAAATCTACTGATTGAAAACAAACCGGAAATATTGTGACATTGCGCAATCTTATTCCGATTGTCGTTTATCATATTATGCCCCGCCAAAGACTAAACTCGCCTGGAATATTGTTTTACACAAATTTGTTGCAATAATATGAGAGGTATGTATTAAATCGGTTAAATCAACGTGCACACTGACGTTCATCACCTGCTTTATGCTGTAGTCATTCGTTAGAGAAAAAAAGTCATCACTAGAAATCTAGAATTTGTTGAGATATATTGTAAATTGTATACGTAAGCAATATGCAAGTAACTGGAAACTGTTGTTCAATTTTCTGCACTGTTGGGCGTCGTTTTGATGACTCTAAAAGTCTTTCTCAGTAGGTCAAATAATTCTAGTATTTTCTATTACAACAAGATTATGAATACAGTGATAACATCGATATCCAGAGTAAATCAGTTGTCGACTTTTTCTTTGTCACTCTTAAGTCTCTGACATTAAACAACCTTGAAAAAGGAACTAGAAATGATATGACCTCAGCCGCATGAAGACCTGTTCGGATGATTGCGAGGATTAGGGAAAATGTGTGTCGTTTAAGAAGCGTAATGCCTGAATACAATTAAACTTTACTTTTAACTTCGTATGTTTTCTTGATTTTTAGATCTTAAGCATGAAATGATTTTGGGATCACCCCGAGTTTTATCACATTCTCCATTGTTCATCTCAATATTCAGGTCTACTACTAGGGAGCAAGTAGACTTTGTGTCAGCTGTATCCGCCCGACCCCACTGAGCCATTAACATCTATAATACATACCTTAAAAGACTTGTATCTGGATGTGCATTTTAAAAAAAGTTCACTTAAGTTCTTCAGACAACGAGCACTTACATTTTGTAAAACAAATTATGTCGACTACGATTCATTTAAGTTTAATATGTGGCGTATTTTAAAAATATAGTGTTGTTTTTGTTTTCAAACACTTCAAATCGCTGTCAGTTGAATATTGTTTGTGTTATCGTTTTACAAGGACACTTTGTTTCGAAATCATTTGGACAGGACGGGAAATAGCATGTTGCATGCAAGAAGTTTTGATAACAGGCCGCAACAATTTAAAAGATCTACTGATTGAAAACAAAACGGACATATTGTGACATCGCACGCTCTTATTCCGAGGGTCGATTATCACAAAATGCGCAGCCCAAGACTATCCTCGCCTGAAACGTTTTTACAAACTTGTTTCTTTAATTAGTAAGGTATGCATTAAATCGGTCAAATCAACGTGCACGCCGACGTCCATCACCCGCTTTATGCTGTAGTCATGCGTTGGAGAAGGCGGTCATCGAAACTTTGGGATATGTTGGGATAAAATTTATGCCATGATCTGTATGTCCCACAAAGATAACACAGATCTATATCCAGAGTAACAATGGTGCTGATTTTTTAAGATCTATTATATCGTGGCTTGTTCCATCTTAACATCTTTTGCGCTAGCAATTATTCCAAATCTATTCCAGTTAGCCCTAAGGTTCGAACACTCAGCAAGCAAATGTCATTATAAGTAAAGTAGCAACTTATTGTCAAGAACAAATATCAATGCATTTATTAGCAAACTGTTGAGGCTCTTGCATTAAATAACCTTGAAAAGAAATTATCTCAACCACATGAAAACCAGTTCGAATGATTGCGAGGCTTAGAGAAAGTGTTTCTTTTCCTTTTAGCAAAAAATCCTGGATAAAAGGATTTACTTTAAACTTCATTTTATTTTTAGAAAACCCCGTGTTATATCACGTTCTTCATTGTTCAACTATATATCCATGACCTTTCATAAATGTCTAATGAAAACAACCAGCCGAAGTATTTTGCAAGATCTGGAGCGTCAATTGGGACTTCATATTTTTTATTCACGGCGATTTCATCATTTAAATCTTCTTCTTTGTTGTTGTTGTTGTTGTTTTGTTTAGTTGTATGATTGACGAATTTTATGGAAGAGAATACCTAGAGTTTAACTTCATCAAACACGAAAGCAGTTTCCGCTTATAATCATCATCAAAGACACATGACATTAATAACTTGCACCGCAACAGACCTTTCAAGTTCAAAACTGATAAAGTGACATTTCTCTGCCTCCTAAACTCCTGCTTGCAGTATTGACAGGACTGCACAATGCTCAGCATATTTCCATAGCGTTTGTAATAACCGATGACATTTCCATGCAATTCATCAGCTGCCAGAAACGCCGTAAATTTCGCAATCCGTTGTTTTTCTTTCTTTTTAATGTTGTCCATGCTTCAGTCTGGATGTGAGTGAACAACAGAAAAGAATTCGTATATTGCCTTAAGCCGGAAACCAACACCTGAAAAAAAGATCGAACTGTAAATTGCAAATACGAAGTATTAGTTGATAATTAGCTGATAATTTACAATCTGGAAGCCCTTTTCACAAAATATCGCAACCAATACATGCTGAAAGTCTACAAATGCCGCACCCAATACTGACCATTTACATGTTATTTATGCGGCGTCTAGCACCTTCAATGACAGTTTATATGAATTGTTTGCTGATATAATGGATAAAATTAGCAATATACAGTCGAAAATTTATCTAAATTGGAATGCAGCTACATGTAACACGTTAATGACACGATATTATTTTTCGTTGAGAAAGTCAATAAAACATTTTTGCGCCAAAGAAAGAGAGTACAGCGAGAGTCGCACAAATTATGGGACCATCACATCATGAGGTTCTGGTCAGCGTTCTATAATGTTTGGGGAAAACGTTGGTAGTCGCCAATTGATGCTGGGATAAAGGTCGAAGAGCGTTGCGTTAACGGTAGTGAACGTCGGTTATCGCCGGAAATCGGCGAAGAAAATTGATCCGGAAAAATAAGTTTTTAACATGCATACCAGGTAACTGAGACTGGCGTTATTCAACGTTTAATTTTCAACACTGAATAACGTTTTCGTACGTTCATGGAACGTTTTACTAACGTTCACCGAGCGTTTCAGGCGTTTGACTATCGTTAGTCAGTCGTTACTCTATCGTTAATTGGTTGTTACTCATCGGTTACTTTGCAGTGAGCAACTCACTGGCGACCTGCCAAGGACCGCTCAACGGTCCCTTAGCGCACGCAGCTGTGACTTAAGAGAAAAGCGTGTTCGTTTGGAGTCCACTTGATTTTCAAACGTTAATCACACGCTAAACACGCATCTCTATTATAGGGCCGTCATACTATGACGTTCTGGCCAACGTTCTACGACGTTTGAGTAAACGTTGTTAGTTGTTCATGGTTGCTTGTAAAGCACCAGAAGTTCGTTGTGTGAACGCTAGTGAACGTCGATGATCGCCTAAAATCGGCGGAGAACGCTTGTCTGGAAAAAATGTTTAAAAATGCACAAACATTTTCACCGGGGCCTGCGTTCTTCAACGTTTAATTTTAAACGCCGAAGAACGTTTAAGAACGTTCTTGGAGCGTTTTACTAACGTTTTTCGAGCGTAACACGCGTTCGGGTATCGTGAGTCAGTCGTTACTCAAGCGTTACTTGGTTGTTACAAATCGTTTGCTTTGCTGTAAACGACTCACTGGTGACCTACAAGCGACGGCTGAACGGTTCCCAAGCGCACGCAGCGTGTGACTAAAGTGAAACTAACATTCTTTTGGCATCCATTGAGCGTCATTCGAGCGTTTCTCGAACGTCCGTGCCTCAGCACGCTCGACGTCTAACGTTGACTAATCGTTCTTCGCGCGCCACTGGCCCGTAAGAACATGCTAATAGTTTTAGGGTTTTCTTACTTGGTCGCTGCTACGCGCTTCTAGAGCGTTAGATACACGCTAGAAGCGCGTTAGATTAAACTTTAATTACAGACCAGATGTGTCATCCTCATTCTAGAACGTTCAAAAAGTGAACGATTGAAACGTTCAGGAGATATTGATTAGAACGTCATAGTGTGACGGCCCCTTAAAAGACTTGC
>JAZAYU010001550.1:0-30041 GCA_038501625.1 Corbicula japonica | reverse complement strand
CGCTTGTGGAGTGCTGTTGTCAGCAGTCTCACTGAGAATATTTCAAAGGTAAATTTTAGCCTTCCTTGCTGACAATGAAACAAAACTTTGCAAGGTTACAAATGTCAATAAAATATTTGAATAGCCTATCAAATTCTGATTCCCTCTCTGACAATGCATGTGGTTAATATTAAGACAGTCTGATGTTTTTTCTACAAACACAGACATGAAATGTTTTTTTAGGAATTGGGGATGCAGACCTTGCCTGTCAAGAGGGGAAAATATGCACATTTTTCCAGTTTTGGCGAAAATTATTTATCACTGTTATCAAAAAATACATATGATATAATTATACATATTAAAAATAAGCAAACAAAACCTTTATTCTTCATAATATTAAAAAATGACATTTCCATTGCGTAACTATTCAAAAACACCTGTATGTTTGTGTTGCCAACTTGTTTCACTATCAAAAACAGTGTCTGACAAAACCTGTCATTGGGGTATCTAATGCCAATAATTGCCAAAAAACTATTAGTATTTGTGCTATTGAAGTTTAATGACTATACATTATTTAAATCTATCTATATTGACAGATAATTTGGTGTGTTATTACAGATTTTAATCCTTTCAGATTTATATCTTGCTACAACAATTTAGACAGACAAAGATGATTGGATATTCTTACAGAACACCGACCAATAAAATTCAAGATAACATTGATTTAATGGCGGATATTGAATATAAAATTCTTATTAATCTGTATTAAATATGTTATTCTTGCAGACTAATGAGGTGAATCAGGGAGATTCATTGGAGCATGATTTTAGTTGCTCTGTTCTTGCTTTGGTGTTTCCCGCCACCCAGAACTTCCACACTATGCCTCAGGTGAGAGGATTTAACTATATTTGTATAAAAAAAAATCTTTGCTAAACAGAAGTATATTGACTGTTTGTTCCATATTTAAAAGTTTTCTTGAGTGTGTGACTGGTGTAGATCCAGAATAGCTCTCACATCCATGCCGTCTTTTCTGGATCTGCATTTATCTTTTTGGTCAGAAATAACCTAATGAGTCAAACACCGAATAGTGAAGATCAAGATGGCATGGCATAGATGTCAAGTTGGACAATGAAGATGGTAGCCAGCACCAAGATCTTGGAAGTGAGACCAGTCTCGTGACCTCTAGCTTGTGGTTGCTGCATGGATTTCACTGGTCAGCTGTTGTGGATTAGTGACTGGTCACACCAGTTACATTTTGGTGACCAGTCTCAGTTATCTGGTCAAGGGTCATCTGTGGTGTAGGGATGCTGGAAAATACAAATACTAAATAATAATGAAAAATAAAAATTTTTTTAAGAGACTTCCAGCAGATATTGAGTCTGGACATGCCTTCATGTTGATGAGCAGTATAACAGCTTTATTACTAAACCTCCATATTAAAGGTTTAGTAATGTTACTCTAAAATGTTCAATTTAATGTAAACAATCTCCATTTTTCTTTTGGAACTGGCCTGCTTTGAGTTTTGTTGGGAAAGGGGCTGAGATGGATTGGTTAATTGACCACCATTAATGTAATGTTGTCTATAAAAATTAAGTAAAACATGTTTGCTTTTGTTAACACTCTGCCCTATAATGTTTCTTTCAGCCGTCTATTAAGACGATGATGAAGACTTGGACCGAATTGTACAACTTGGTGAACCGACTGGCTGCTATGGTAACCAATGCTGAGGCTAATATTGTGTGTGAGGAGGTGTGCTCCAAGCTTCTGGACAGTAACCATGACGATGCCAGTGTGGTAAGTGAGACCCATGTTTAAGTTTTAGCCTGGTTTTTCTTTTATCACAGACTTTTTTCACTTCTTCCTTTGGTTAGCTCAAGACTATCAGGGCCCAAGATCATAAAACTGAGATTGAAGACAAGTCTCGAATCTCGAGCATCTGATTGGCTAAAATGGATACCAGTCACCATTTCAGCCAATCAGATGTTTGAGATTTGAGACTGGTCTTCTGATTTAGTTTTAAATTATGATCATAGGCATAGAGGTGGGATGTTTATTTGTTGGGTAGTTCCAAACTTTTTCATGATGTTTTGTAGAAGACATTGATATTTGTAGTCGCACATCCCATTCTCATTTCAGTCATGTGTTTGTTGTGAAGTGCTGATATGCACCAGATTAATGACACACCTGTTTGGTACAATTGTAGAATACGTGTAACAGAAAAACTTGAAGCACAAGGAACAAATACTCATGTTTTGGTAGATTGATAGAGCAGCTTTAATCCTTATTCGACATGATATCCCAAAATCTAGACCCAGTTGTGAGATTATTTTATACTTAAAAGTTCAAATTGCTTCCTGGAAAAAGATTTATTTTTAACCCTTTCCTCGATAGATACACCTTTATTGCAAGGGTGAACAGTTTAGATCCAGATCAGCTGGCACATCCATGCCGCCTGATTAGGATCTAAACTGTTCACTTTTTGATTTGTTAGGTTATTTCTGACCAAAATGCTACCAGTGTAGATCCTGATCAGACGGCATGGATGTGCAGGCTGATCTGGATCTACACGGGTCGCATATGCTTAAAAAAGCATGTCTATGGCGGAAAGCGTTAAGCTAACCACACCTTGTGATAAAAGTCACATTTTCGACTACTGTTGACCGAGGCCTGACTGCATTGTAGAAGTCTGATCAGGGTCTATTTTTGTAATGTAGTTATATAACCCTTAAATTTTTAGATACAGACTATCTAGCATGGGCGAACAGTTTAGATCCAGATAAGTCAGTACATCTGTGACATCTGATCAGGATCTGATTTGTTTGCTTTTAGATTTTAGATTAATTATTTCTGACCCAGAAGTGAATAGTAAAGATCCAGATCAGATGACACAGATGTGACATCTAATGTGATCTGGATCTAAACTTGTCAACTATGTGATGAAAAGCATATATATGGAGGAAAAATCAAAGGGTTAGTATTGTGCCCAAGGTTATAAAACTGAGCATGGAAACCAGTCTCAAATCTCAAGCATCTGATTGGCTGAAATGGCGACTGGTCACCATTTTAGCCAATCATATGCTTGAGATTTGAGACTGGTTTCCAAACTCAGTTTTATAACCTTCAGCCTTGATCTCCTCAGGTCCTTAATAAACATTAAATGGAAAGGCCCTAAATGCATATTTGTCACAGAAATTTGGCAGATTATGTAGTTAGTACTTTCTGACTTCCTTGTTTATATTTTCAGGATGCTGCCCGGTTAGATGTCCTCGTGCAGATGTGCCATGTGATTGTTTCCTGTTTAGATTTCTCTTCAGTCGGCAGCTCCTCAGCATTTAATCTGTGTAAGCAAACTGTTGTCACATCACCACATTGTTAGTTAACAAGTAAAACAGTGGAAACATTGAATCAAAATCATCTTTTACTTTGTTCAAATCTGACAATATTTTCCAACCTCCATGAAGGAGACCTGTTCAAAACATGATGTTGACATGGGCCCTAGATCATAAACAAAATCAGGAGACCAGTCTCAGCCATTTCAGACTATCAAATACTTGAGATTTGAGACTGGTCTCTATTCTTATTTTGATGATCTTGGACCACATCCATTTAATAACTAACAAAGCACATATAAAGACAAAGCTTCACATCTTCAAATCTTGTTTTTGTAATCACCGATGTTGAGCACCATTAATGTCATGTTTCTACAAAATTGTCTGGCCATATATCGTGTTGAATCACTAGCAGATTAGTTTAATGTAAATGGGAAAAATATGATAGAAGAACATCCATGGAGATCCTGTAAACATGGGCATTTAAATCATGATCTGTTAACCTTTCACTAGTTTAGTTTAAACATATTTTATTTTCTATTCTGTTTTACAGGTATATATACATACATATGAGCAATAATTAGAAAAGCAAAAAGGGTTGGGCATGAAGTTATTTCAACATTATCGTGTGCCCTTTTACTCTGTAGGTAACACTTGTCGCAATGGCAAGTGGTGTAGATCTGTTTGTTTTTATAGATTCACAAGGTTATTTCTGATGTTTTGCAACTTACAGCTGTTAGTCCAAAGAAATGGGCGAAGAAACGTCAGAGACCGCTGGAGAATATCCACTCTCTAGTCCATCTGCAAGCAAGGCTACAGAAACGCGCTTTAATCTTAGTGGCTGATACAGAAAGCCAGAAGGTAACTCTCCCTTTCTAGTGTTATGGACATCTTCTATCTTAATAACCAAAGTTTTTTTATCAGATTTTCATTTGCTTTTAAATAAAAGAAAAAAAAAGAGAAACATGGCTTGGAATCTATTTCAGTCTCCATAGCAGAGTAGATTTTCTGGTTGCATCTTGGAATTATTTTACAATGATGGGGACAGGTTTTTCAACTTGGTTACAGTATTTAGGATCATTTATCAGTTGGTATTTTTGCCAAATCATGGATTGGCTTTGGTCATCAAAACAGGGAGAAGTTTTTCCAACTTTCTAGAGAAGTCAACTAGACCTTTGGGTTTCTATATGAAACATACGTGTATAGGAAAAAAGTTCTCCCTTGGCTGAGGAGAAGTTCTGGACATTTAGGAGACTATTTCTCTCAAGTCTCCCTCTAAGCCATTCCCTGCAAATTGGAAATTTTACCAGCATGGGTGAAATAAGTTGCTTGATCTATTATTATTCTATGTCTGTTACCCTGATGGCTAAAATTCGATTTCAATTAGATACACTGTGGACTCTTTATAACGCGGTATAGCAGGTCCATCATCCTGACCGCGTTAATAAGTTAATCCGCGTTATATTTTCCCGCGCAAAATTCATTTCCCGATTTTCCCGCGAAAAATACATGACCTGTTTTTCATGTGCAAATATACTACCTAATACACAACTAACGAGATTATGCATAATTCTACGTAACTTCATGATTTCCCACACTGTACTCGACAAATAATATTTCTTACAAGACATACAATTACCAAATTTCAAATAAAAAAAGCAAAACGGCAAGAGACTAACTAATAACACCAAGATCAAAATCGTATAGGCCTTAAATTATTATAATGGAATTAAAGACCGTATATCTAGTTTGTTTAGATGCTTGCAGAAATTTTAATTATTTTATGACACAAACTCTGACATTTACGAACATAAATGTAAAATAAATATTAAAACACTAACCATCGTGAACATTTTCCATAATTTATAAATTACATCCTAATTTTATCTCCAGTGTAATATTTCAGTATTGTTGCATCATCAACCAACTTAAACCAGCTAAAAAATTGACAAATGTCATGTACACACTTCTTGTAGATCAAACGATTTCATAGCAGAGCCGACAAAACATCACAGTCTTGATACGAGCCGACATTTTTCTTTGAAGTCGGATTTCATTGACAGATATTGTCGCTGTTTACTTCCATAGTAAAAAAATGCAACCTCCATGAAATTAACAGGAAGGCAGATCGAAGCAAAATATACATCAATGTACTACCGACAGGTTTTAAAACATGACTGGGAATAATTTTTTGTTTCTTTCTGAATTGTGCGGATTATGTGATAATTATAAAGACAATCGAATTAAGTAATGGATCAATGATAAAATTAAACAGTAAGTTTGCATTCACAAGTTTGCCCCGGGCTGTTATCTGTCACTGGGAAAGGTGTTAAAACACGGTTGTTTTAGGGAAAAATGTGTGCGCCATTTGTGGACATGTTACAGTTGTGACTTCCTGTTTTGATTTATTGCCATTTTACGATCAAAAATGACTTCTGTTTTCGATTTTTAGCTCACCTGAGCCATAGGCTCATGGTGAGCTATTGTGACCCGTCTTTGTCCGGCGTCCGTCGTCCGTCAACTATTTCCTTTAAACAACATCTCCTCTGAAACCACTTGATGGATTTTAACCAAATTTGTCCTGAAGCATCCTGGCACTGATGTCTGCAAAAGTTGTTCAAATCATGACCCAGGGTCAAGGTCAAGGTCACTGCTGCTAAAGATAGAAATTCAGTCTTTGCTCAATTACTTGAGTTTGCTTAGGGTTATTGACTCCAAACTTGGTGTATGGGTAGCTTATATCAAACGGCAGCTTGGGGTTGCTACCCAGGTGTCTGTGATCAAGGTCAAGGTCACTATTGCTAAAAATAGAAATTCAGTCTTTGCTCAATTACTTGAGTTTGCTTAGGCCTATTGACTCCAAACTTGGTGTATGGGTAGCTTATATCAAAAGGCAGCTTGGGGTTGCTACCCAGGTGTCTGTGATCAAGGTCAAGGTCACTGTTGCTAAAAATAGAAATTCGGTCTTTGCTCAATTACTTGAGTTTGCTTAGGCCTATTGACTCCAAACTTGGTGTATGGGTAGCTTATATCAAAAGGCAGCTTGGGATTGCTACCCAGATGTCTGTGATCAAGGTCAAGGTCACTGTTGCTAAAAAAAGAAATTCAGTTTCTGCTTAATAACTTGAGTTTGCTTTGGCATATTGACTCCAAACTTGATGTATGGGTAGCTTATATCAAAAGGCAGCTTGGGGTTGCTACCCAGGTGTCTGTGGTTAAGGTCAAGGTTACTGTTCCTTAAAATAGAAATGCAGTTTCTACTTAATTACTTGAGATTGCTTTGGCCTTTTGACTCCAAACTTTGTATATGGATAGCTTATATCTAGAGGCAGCTTGGGGTTGCTACCCAGGTGTCTGTGATTAAGGTCAAGGTCACTGTTACTAAAAATAGAAATTCAGTTTCTACTTAATTACTTGAGATTGCTTTGGCCTTTTGACTCCAAACTTGGTATATGGATAGCTTAAATTAAGAGGCAACTTGGGAAAGCTACCTACCTGTCTGTGATCAAGGTCAAGGTCACTGTTGCTAAATAAGAAATTCAGTTTCCACTTAATAACTTGAGTTTGCTTTGGTTTTTTGACTCCACATTTGGTGTATGAGTAGCTTATATCAAACGGCAGCTTGGGACTGCTACCCAGGTGTCTCTGATCAAGGTTAAGGCCACAGTTGCTAAAATAGAAATTCAGTTTCCACTTAATAACTTGAGTTTGCTTTGGCATATTGACTCCAAACTTGGTATATGGGTAGCTTATAACAAGAGACAAATTGGAATTGCTAACCACTTGTCTGTGATCAAGTCAAGGTCACTGTTGCTAAAAATAAAAATTCAGTTTCTGGTTAATAACTTGAGTTTCATACTCAGGTGAGCGATTCAGGGCCATCATGGCCCTCTTGTTTGCCGCTTCATGGTAAAAAATGGACTTTAAAGAGTCTGTAGTGTATTGACCCAACGAGCAACCTCCGTAAACACCTGTTGCACTTAAGCTCTTAACAAGATGCCTACCACGTTTTTTGCGTTTCATGCAACCACTGTTAGAACTGCTGCCCCAATCAAAAGACGCTGTATTTTACTTCCAAATTGATTTTGCTGTCAATCAGATTTTTGTCCCTCTGGATCATTCATTCCCCTTGCTGATGTTGAAACAATAACAAAAGGTGTGGCTTAAAGTAAAGCGTGATTAACAATGAACAACATTCTGTCATTATACTTCCCGCTCTGTGTCTCAACCAAAATATCCTGTTTGATGTTTTGGTTGCAACACAAAACTAACTGAAATCGAAATTTGTAGTAAGTGTTTAAGCTGTTTTCAGAATTTCACTCAGTACAGATGCAAATTACTTGTTTATTTTCAGAGAACCACTGGTGTTTCCTTACAAATAATACTTAACACCCTTGTGGATATGTTTGCCACCATGTTTAATCATGTGACCTCATCTGATGTGTTGAGGAATCTGATTGGTCACCTGGCTCGGCCACTGGGAGATCTTTTTGATGATACATGCAAGAGACATGGGGTGAAGGTTTATAACAATGCATTTAGTCAGAAGGTAAGACACATGACTATAATTTAGAAAATGTGCCATATACATGTAAGCAGAATTTCAAAAGAAACACAGCATACATGAATTTCAAGCAAAAAATGCTGTCTAAGATTAGAAATTAAGAAATTTATAAACAGCACTAATGTGAAAATACACTTGGATTTAAAACGATAAATTGACATTTTACTGTTGGACATATCTTATATGATGACATACATTTTGTTTGTTCTGTTAATGTAATATCTTTATTTTTTTGTATCCTTATTAGCTATACAGTTTGAAAAACAGGGGAGCTATCCTATTGTCAATAACTATGGTTATCAGACGAATAACTATGGATATCCCTGAAACTATAGTTACCAACCGTAAACCATAGTTCTAGGCATTATCTGTGGTTAACGAGCAATATAACCAATATTGACAATAACTATTGTTATTGCCCAGTATCAAAGGTTTTCACCAATAACTATTGTTTTCGGGCGTTAACCCAAGTTGTTGTCAACAACTATTGTTATTGGGCCAATATCTATAGTTATTGTTCGATAACCATGTATATTGGATTAATTGCGCAAAACGCTTGCCATACTTTTTCATCTAAAGTTATGTGAAAACTACTTACAGTTGGCCTGTATCTTAATATTACTCAAGAGATTGATAAGGAGGTAAAAACAGATGTCTAACATCATGACCTACTTCATTTCCAGTGAAATTGAATTAATGACATGTTTATTTTCACAGTTGGAGAAATTGTGGACAGATATATGTTTAAGTCTCCAGAGCAGGTATACAGCCATATTTGATGAGAAGTTCCTGCACGAGTTATCTCCCTTGCTTGAAGCCACATTTCTGCATTCACGCCGGCAAATAAAAAACCAGACTCTAGCTCTTTGGTCTTCAACGTTTGGAAAATCTTCTGTGTTAGAGTACCCAGAGAGTCTCAAGTTAGTTTTGCACTTAACAGCATCTTTAATTCTAAATAATGTAATTAATGAAAACTCCATTTTAGTAAGGAAGAGTAGTTTATATTTTCACAAGACTGTGTTTTATCTATTAAACTTTCTAATGAAATATTGCCAGATTATAAGAAAGTTCTTAGAGGATCTCCATCAACCATTTACTCCATATATATATATTTGTTTTATTGCACGTGTGAATAATGTAGATCCAGATCAGCTGGCACATCTGTACCATTTGATCAAGATCTACAGTGTTTGCTTCTTAGAAATAAAATAATTATAAAATGAAAACTGAACTCAATGTTCAAGGGCATGCTGGGACCTTCAATGGCCAAAATTGAGAAGATCGTTCGTATTTGACATTTTAATGTCGTCTGTCAGTACGAACAACAAAACAAAACCGGAAACAGTCCGATGTCGCATTACTTGGGATTCCTTCCATTTATTTATGGAAAAGGAACTGTTGCGAGTTTGTATGCATTTGTTTTTAGTTGGTTTTATCTTACAATAGGTTGAATTACACCAAATCACGCTGTATCCCTCCGTGGTCCATTCGAATGAAGTCCGTTTTAGTAATTATGCTTTTTTTTCTCATCATCTGGGGGCCTCTTAACTGTTAGAAATCGGCCTGTTTGTGGCTTCGCAGAAATAACATATCAGGAAAATAAATGAAAGCAATTTCATGCTTATATCTCGTTTGGTAGAGGCGAACTAGTTCCGGATCAGTTGATGTATATTTTTGGCAACGTATTTGCTATACCGCGTTTAAAATAGGGTCTCTCAGGTTAGAGATCAGTAATTTTCTTACAGGTAAGTCAACCCCCTATTTCCTGTGTGTTTTTGAATAGATGAAATGTAGATCTTCACAGCAATAATATATGGTTGTCTAGAAATTAAGATGACAGAAATCATGTTAAAATGTACATTGAATATTGAGAATTAAACATTGAGGTCTATGGGAATTGGATTTTCTTTGATTCAAACAATAACAAAGTTTAATCATTGTATAACGGATCATTGGATCACATAAATAAATGTAAATACGCTGAAAGTATGAATTAACTTATTCGCGACAGTTCCTATTCCATAATGAATACCATTACGACATCATGAAATCCACGAAACAATGCCTCGATTTGACTTATAAATGCCTGTATGGATACGTCATTGTCTATTTGTTTCATTGTTGCTCTATGAAATAAATAGACTATGACGTCTACATACGGGCATTACACAACCTCAATCTGGATACATTAGCGATTTAGTTGAACACATGTCAAGATTGTTTAAAAGTAGTACGACGAAGTTCCCAGTTACTGAAGGGAAATTGAATCAGCAAATATTGTCAGAGATTTACAGAAATTTTGCTTTTGAAACTTAATTATACCGAATATTTAGGCGGATTTTGACAATTTTGCAACACGACCACTCGGTCCAGCTAGCCTTGGACATGACAAGACCGAACCGTCGATTAACTAGTAAATGTCGTTCGGTCGGGCCTTAATGTCCAACCCTGCAATTAACAAAAAAGAGAACCTTTGGGGATACCGCCTTGGAACGGTCAGAGGCAAAACAAATTACCCAAAACAATTGATAATTTTGTCATGGAGCCTTGTTTTTTCTGAATCATCGGCTCAAATAAACCAGTTGAAGTGCCGTCTTTTTCTTGCCACCTACAGTGATAGTACAGAAAAACCAATGATTCTTTAACCCATTCCTCAATAAATATGCCTATATGGCATGGGTGAACAGTGTAGACTCAGATCAGCAGGCACATCTATGCCATCTGATCAGGATCTACACTGATCACTTCTGATTTATTAAGTTATTTCTGACCAAAAATTGAACATTTCAGATTCTGAACAGACGGCAGAGATGTGACGGCTGATCTGGATCTACACTTTTTAGCTCGACTATTCGAAGAATAGGGGAGCTATCCTACTCGCCCCGGTGTCGGCGTCGGTTAAACAAAATATGCAGAATAGGGGAGCTATCCTACTCGCCCCGGTGTCGGCATCGGCGTCCGTTAAACAAAATATGCACTTTGGTCCATAACTTGAAAACTACTTATGATATCAACTTGAAACTTGGAATATATATTCACCATCAAATTCTTCATCATTACCAACAAGACCCATAACTCTGCTACAAATATTTTTCAAGTTATGCCCCTTTTTCACTTAAATTTTGCGTTAAGGAAAATATGCACTTTGGTCCATAACTTATAAACTACTTGAGATATCAACTTGAAACTTGAAATATATATTCACCATCAAATTCTACATCATTACCAACAAGACCCATAACTCTGCTGTCAATATATTTCAAGTTATGCCCCTTTTTTCTTATATTTTGTGTTAAGCAAAATATGCATTTTGCCCATAACTTTAAAACTACTTGAGATATTGCCTTGAAACTTGAAATATATTTTCACCACCAAAATCTACATCATAACCAACAAGACCCATAACCCTGCTTCCAATATTTTTCAAATTATGCCCCTTTTTCACTTACATTTAGTGTTAAGCAAAATATACACTTGGCCCTTAACTTTGTTTTGAATGGAGGGATTTCAAAATAACTTGGCACAAGTGTTCACCATGACAAGGCAGTGTGTCGCGTACAATACCCATGCCTGTAGGTCAAAGGTCAAGGTCACTGTTACTTAAAATAGAATTTTCTTGCAAAATCTTGTCCGCTCAGTAACTTTGTTATTATGCCCCCCTTCGAAGAAGCGGGGGTATATTGCTTTGCACATGTCGGTCGGTCGGTAGGTCGGTCGGTCGGTCCGTAGACCACATCTTGTCCGATCAATAACTAGACAACGCTTTGTGATACAGTCCTTATATTTGGTGTGGAGGTTGGTCATATCCAGTAGAAGACCCCTATTGATTTTGGGGTCAGTAGGTCAAAGGTCAAGGTCACAGTGGCCTTGACCACAAAAACCTTGTCCGATCAATAACTAGACAACGCTTTGTGATACAGTCCTCATATTTGGTGTGGAGGTTGGTCATGACCAGTAGAAGACCCCTATTGATTTTGGGGTCAGTAGGTCAAAGGTCAAGGTCACAGTGGCCTTGACCACACAAACCTTGTCCGATCAATAACTAGACAACGCTTTGTGATACAGTCCTCATATTTGGTGTGGAGGTTGGTCATGACCAATAGAAGAACCCTATTGATTTTAGGATCAGTAGGTCAAAGGTCAAGGTCACAGTGGCCTTTGCATACAAAAACGTTGTCTGATCAATAACTAGACAACGCTTTGTGATACAGACCTCATATTAAACGATTGTTGGATGTGTCTCTTCAAAAGTTATATAAATGGTTCCGGTCCGCTGCCTAATTAGGTCATGACAGCTAAAAATAGATTTTTGACTTTGTCAATCTTTGAAAGACATCTCCTCCTATATTACTGGGTCAATTTTGATGAAACTTCACACAAATGATCATTTGATGAGTCTCTTCAAAAGTTATATAAATGGTTCCGGTCCGCTGCCTAATTAGGTCGCGTCAGCTAAAAATAGATTTTTGACTTTGTCAGTCTTTAAACAACATCTCCACCCAAACCGCTAACCCAATTTCAACCAAACTTGACACAATTGATCATTGGATGAGTCTCTTCAAAAGTTATATAAATGGTTCCGGTCCGCTGCCTAATTAGGTCACAACAGCTAAAAATAGATTTTTGACTTTGTTGATATATAGGAGTTCCACCGTCTTGTAAATTGCTTTCATGACTGGTACCCTTCATTGCTAAAGCTTACAAAAGTCTCTAAATTTCCAAAAATTTAAATTCAATGCTAATAGATATCACTTGCACGTCAGGGGGGGCATTTGTGTTTGACAAACACCTCTTGTTTCTTATTGGATTTTTTAAATAACTTGGTATAATTGTTCACCATATCAAGACCGTGTGTCAAGTACATGCCCATGCCTGTAGGTCGAAGGTCAAGGTCACTGTTACTAAAAATGGAATTTTCTTTTCCAGGCTGTTACTTTGTTATGAATGGAGGGATTTCAAAATAACTTGGCACAAATGTTCACCATGACAAGGCGGTGTGTCCGCACAATACCCATGCCTGTAGATTCAAGGTCAAGGTCACTGTTACTAAAAATAGCATTTTCTTGTCCAGGCTGTAACTTCGTTATGAATGGAGGGATTTCAGAATAACTTGACACAAATGTTCACCATGACAGGGCGGTGTGTCGCATACCATGCCCATGCCTGTAGGTCGAAGGTCACTGTTACTAAAAATAGAATTTTATTGTCAGGGCTATAACTTTGTTTTGAATGGAGGGTTTTCAAAATAACTTGGCACAAATGTTCACCATGGCAAGGCGGTGTGTTGCGTACATTACCCATGCCTGTAAGTCCAAGGTCAAGGTCACAGTTACTAAAACTTGAATTTACTTGTTCAGGCTAGAACTCTTTTATGAATGAAGGAATTTGAAAATTACTTGGCACAAATGTTCACTATGACATTGCATTGCATTACCACCAACTTCTTCGCAGACATTTCCGTAACAGGGGTTTTTCAGCACTGTCTGCGCCTCCGGAAAACGGAGGTGTTCCCAAAGCAAACGGCCCTGTTCCCAATCATATCCAGTTGTCATTTTTCCCAATTGAAAACATATTTTATTTCCGAAATTTCGGCAAAAATCGAACAAAATATATCAAAATACACAGGTAATAGAAGAGTGACTTCCCTTTATCTAGAAATTGCAAGCATTCAGTGACCCTGATTTAACTGTAAGCATGAATATTTTCTGGACTTCTTTCAACATTACAGCTATTGAATATATCAATCAATTTAGAACTATTTTGCAAAACGTTACAGAAGGTACCCTCAACTGCAGAAGATGCATCATAATACCCGGTATGACTCGTTAGACATTTAATTCATTTTGTAATGTATTTTCGCGACTATGATGGCTTTGCACAACAATAAGTTCTACAATAAAAACCTACGTTTATCTGGACTTTTTAGTTAATACTCTAAAATAACCATTAAATTTGCTACAGTTTCATTATTTTATAAAGAATTTCAATGTCATATAATGAATAATTTAAATGAGAAAATTATTTCTGATAACAGTTGGGTAACAAGTTACCAGTTTTGCAATGTTTGTTTGAATGAAGACTAAAAAGCTGGTAAAAGTATATTGGTAATGTAAAAATTGACTGATTTAAGCTAAATAAATGCATATTGAAATTTCCCAAAATGGACTATTTTATCGATGTGAAAATTCCCAAAATAAGCATTTTTGTCGATAAAAAATTCCCAAAAAGTCCAGACTTTTTTTCCCAAAATAGGCAGAAAAACCCCTGCGTAATGTGAAGACAACAGTGCCACAAATACAAATAATTTACTTGATCTTCAAGTTTATGCATATTCTTATAATTCCTCCAACATCACTGTCTTTGAAATGCTATTATTCCCATCATTTCACTTGAGTGTCTGAAAATGATGCATAGCGGGGGCATCTGTGTCCTATGGACACATTTCTAGTTTCACTTATATTTTCACTTAAGTGCACTTCATGGATAACTTTGCACAAAATACTTAGGGTATCAACTTCAAACTTCCATTATATTTTCATTTCAGTTTTTTTTCTGTAACATTACTGAAGTGATTGATATTTGACTAAAACTAAATGTCTCTCATAAAAAATTACTAACATGTTTTCTAACAAATTCAGAAATATTTCATAGTTATTCCCTATTCAGTTTAATATTTATGGTACATTAAGGAATTATTTCTGTTATTTGAAATGAATTTCTCCCTTACCATTCACTTGTTAATATTTTTCCTGATTTCACATCAATATATGGCCATAGTTGTTATTGTTTTAATCTTCAAATTGCATTTGTTTCAAATGATTCGAATAGTCGAGCATGCTGTCTCCTCTGACAGCTCTTGTTTCTCATGCAATAAAAGGCGAATATATGAAGGAAAGGGTTAAACTAATTAACTATATTTTCAGGCCATTTCTTTCCGAAGTGAAAGCCAAGTCTTTGATTTCACTCCCTGGATGGTCAGGTGGTGATACTGTTGTTATAGAGGAGACCCCAGTTAGCCAGATGACCCAGACGCAAGCCCCTGAGCCGTACCTTCCTGGCATGCCCTCGCCTCACAAGATTCAACATGGCAGCTTTCTCAACAAAACTTTGTCACCTAAATCGACGAAGTCTCCCCTCAAGCCCCCAGCCTCATCACCAGGGCTGTCTGCGCTGTCACCGGGCCGGGTCAAGAAGAAGGTGCTCTCCTTGGATGGATTTGATGACGGGGTCAGTCACATTATCTACCAACTCTGAATTAGTAGTTTTGAAAAAAATGCTTTCAGTAAACATTTATTAGACTTGTGACTGTCAGATTTATATTAAACCCTTTACTCCATATATTAAGGGTTTTATCACATTCGCAAACAGTGTAGATCCAGATCATGTGGCACATCCATGCGCAGTCATAGAAATTAGGATTGAAATTTCCAAGCAAGTCGGGCTGGTAACTTGGCAGTTTTCACTAGCCCGAAAGAAAATTCGCTAGCCTGGAAGAAAATTATGTTTAAATATACATTTTAGTCTAAAAACTGCTGAGATAAAACATATAAACGTCATTCAACATCCCCTTTAGAGAAAAAATCAGGCTATTTTCCCCAAAATTATAGGGCATATGCCAGGAAGTAGAAAAAATTTCATTCTCTAGAAAAAATAAAGAGGCAAAATTTCATATCCTTTATTTGACGGAAACAATGTTTTTCCATGGCTATAGAACAGCTTGGGTGTCTTTCATAATTTTCACCCGTCGACCGCGTTATAAATTAGTTCGGGTGGAAATTGGCCGCGATTATGTCCTTCCTAACCGGGGATTTCCCAGGTGTTTTGCCCTGATCTGCAGCGATAATTCTGCAGCCATTCTCGCTCTTCTCGCGTTCATCGCAACGGTTTAGCTTTCCCATTTAATTGCAGGGGATCTTGGTGAAAAATATTTTGAGAGAGGAATGTTATTTTTCAATTAAAATGTATTTTTTTAAAGTAAATGTTCTTTCTTTACCCAATACGAACGCTACATGGTATCAAAATAATATATGAACAAAGTTTAGTGGCGATTCGTCTGCATTTAAAAAAAATAAAATAAGTATATTGTTTCTCTTTGTTTGCGAAACTTCTGCGAAATTAGCGAGTGTCTTAATAATTATTCTCGATTTCGAAATGTGGAGCATGATTTTATTAGCCACTCGCCGATTTCATCAAACTGACCTGATTTAATCAATAGCTTAATTGATAGTGCTTACCTGCCTGGGCCTAATTAATCCATTGTCTGGGGCATATTAATCCATATTAAATACCAATTATCAACAGCTTTGTTGATTGCCTAACAAACATGACACGCTACTTAACGACAAATCAACTGTTCTTTGACCATTTTTTAATGTAATGCTCGTTTATAAAAAAAATATTTGTGACAGGCAAATGCTATAAATTTCCAGCATGTTTTGCTTATACAACACAACTTTCTTCAATTTTTGGTTGAGTGTTGACAAATGAGTCAATCTCTTATAAATCAAAAACACCGCTGTATGATCACATTTTTTCTTACTCAGCCCGGCAACTTTGATCTCAAAAAATCAATACTACTCGTTGGTGTTGTTTTTTGTGTCGCCCTTTAGAAGAAATGGCGATACATAGGGACGGCTTTGTCTGTCAGTCGGTCGGTCACGAAAACTTAACGTTGGCTATAACTTTGCCATTTCTTAATGTTTCTTTATCAAACTTGCAAATTATATTGCTTATGACAACACGCTCGAGATGATGCCAAATTCTCAAGGTTTTAGGTCACATTTGATTGAGTTATGCCCCTTTTTTTACTTGGATTTTTACACGAAAACTTAACGTTGGCTATAATTTTGTCATTTCTTAATATTTCTTTATCAAACTTGCAAATTATATTGCTTTTGACAACACGCTCGAGATGATGCCAAAATTCTCAAGGTCAAGGCCACATTTGATGGAGTTATGCCCTTTTTTGTACTTGGATTTTTACACGAAAACTTAACGCTGGCTATAACTTTGTCATTTTTTAATTTTTTAATATCAAACTTTCAAATTATATTCCTTAAGACAATAAGCTCGTGATGATACCACATTCTTTAGGTCAAGGTCACATTTGATGGAGTTGTTTCCCTTTTTACATAAACTTAACATTGGCTATAACTTTGCCATTTCTTAATATTTCTTCATCAAACTTTCAAATTATATTCCTGTTCACAACACGCTCCTGATAATACCACACTCTTTAGGTCAAGGTCACACTTGATGGAGTTATTCCCCTTTATATGAAAACTTAACGTTTGCTATAACTTTGCCATTTATTAATATTTCTTCATCAAACTTTCCAATTATATTCCCTATGACAATACGCTCGTGACGATACTATATTCTTAAGGTCAAGGTCACATTTGATGGAGTTATGCCCCTTTTTGTACTTGCATTTTTATTCCGACAGCACCAGAGGGCAACACAAGTGTTCAACTGAACACCCATCTAGTTTGATGTGAATAAACAGCAGTGACCATGAAATATACAACGCTGATCACACAGGTGTTCAAACAGGTGTTGATCGCTTTTAAATAAATTATAAAGATGTTTTAGGAAGGGATTGGAAAAAAGCTGGAGATGGAATTTATACATGTAGCTATTGGTCTCTTATATTTTCAACGGTGAATTAATTTTCTCATAGAACTTAGTTAACATATTTATTATCAATTTAGCGTGAATTACACGTTGATACAAGCGACAGATTCCTGAATGAAATAAGCGGCTCAAAAGTTTGTTTACAAACCTGAAAATGAAAGTACAATGATTTTTCAACGATCTGAATCTTACAAGCCTGTCGGGCTAGTAAATTGGGAATTTTTACAAGCCCGAGAGAAAATCTACTAGTCTTTTGCTGTCGGGCTAGTGTAATTTCGACCACTGATGCGACTGGTCAGGATCTGCACTGTTTGTTTTTTTTGTCAGTAATAACCTATTGAATCAAAAAGCAAACAATATAGATACAGATCTGGTCATACACTGTTTGCCCATTTATAAGGCCATATCCCATGGAATGAATGAGTAAATATAAAAGTAAGTTTTGAAATTCTAATGCTGTATTTGTTAGTCTTGTGATAATAAACACAAATTTTGCAAGAAATTATTAATTGGCCTGGGCCATAAGAAAAAATAGAATTTCCTGAACAAATTCGATAATTTATCTTATATGACTACAAATGTTGGATTCTTTTTATCACTTGCTTCTAAAATAAAGAAATTATTGAAGTTAAACTTGGATAAAGGGATCTTTGTGGGGAAAACATGCATCCTTGGCAACACTGTCTTTTAATAATAAAAAAACAAGTTGTGTTATCTCTTTTGTCTAAAATAATACCTCCTTGAGAAAATCTGATTTGTTGTTTTTGATCACATTCTTCAAAAAGTTGTTGGCTATGCTTGTAAAAAAAGGGAATAAAAACAGTGGAATGAGTGCTCAGGACAAATATGATGGCAGAAACAGTGGAAGGTAATCTTATACATGTGCATGATTAAAATATGCACAGTGTATAATTACGTGAAAAATTAGGGTAAGCATGTGATTTAGGTAATTAATTTCACTTAATAGCCTTTCAATTGTTTCAAACTAATTTTTTTTCAGGAGTTTGTCACAATCAAGTACTCTCCCAAGAAGAAAATGCTGTTGACAGATCACCAGAAGGAAATGCTCAAAGAAAAGAGGTTGGTTACCAACAAATTAGATAAACTAAATGAAGCTCTGAGCGAAACTGGAGACCAGTCTCACATCCTAAGAAGATGATTGGTTAAATTGGAATCCTTTGTCAAAACCTTACCAATCACAAGCCAGGGTTGTGAAACTGGACTTCAGTTTCAATTTTTATTACTGTGGGTTCAGAACACAACCAGATTTTGAAAGCAGTGTAATTGTAATGGTCCTTTGCCCCCTTAGCATCATTCTTGACACCCCTTAGCACCATTCTTGACACCCCTTAGCACCATTCTTGACACCCGTTAGCACCATTCTTGACACCCCTTAGCACCATTCTTGACACCCATTAGCACCATTCTTGACACCCATTAGCACCATTCTTGACACCCATTAGCATCAACACCCCTTAGCACCATTCTTGACACCCCTTTGCATCATTCTTGACACCCTTTAGCACCATTCTTGACAACCCTTAGCACCATTCTTGACATCCCTTAGCATCATTCTTGACACCCCTTAGCACCATTCTTGACACTCCTTAGCACCATTCTTGACACCCCTTAGCACCATTCTTGACACCCCTTAGCATCATTCTTGAGATTCCTTAGCACCATTCTTGACACCCCTTAGCACCATTCTTGACACCCCTTAGCACCATTCTTGACACCCCTTAGCATCATTCTTGACATTCCTTAGCACCATTCTTGACACCCCTTAGCACCATTCTTGATATCCCTTTGCACCATTCTTGACACCCCTTAGCACCATTCTTGACATCCCTTAGCACCTTTCTTGACATCCCTTTGCACCATTCTTGACACCCCTTAGCACCATTCTTGACACCCCTTAGCACCATTCTTGACACCCCTTAGCACCATTCTTGACACCCTTTAGCACCATTCTTGACACCCCTTAGCATCATTCTTGACACCCTTTAGCACCATTCTTGACACCCCTTAGCACCATTCTTGACACCCCTTAGCATCATTCTTGACACTTCTTAGCACCATTCTTGACACCCCTTAGCACCATTCTTGACACCCATTAGCACCATTCTTGACATTCCTTAGCACCATTTTTGGCACCCCTTAGCATCATTCTTGATACTCCTTGGCACCATTCTTGACACCCCTTAGCACCATTCTTGACACCCATTAGCACCATTCTTGACATCCCTTAGCACCATTCTTGACACCCCTTAGCATCATTCTTGACACCCTTTGCACCATTTTTGACACCCCATAGCATCATTCTTGACACCCCTTGGCACCATTCTTGACACCCCTTAGCATCATTCTTGACACCCTTTAGCACCATTCTTGACACCCCATAGCATCATTCTTGACACCCTTTAGCACCATTCTTGACACCCCTTAGCACCATTCTTGACACCCCTTAGCACCATTCTTGACACCACTTAGCACCATTCTTGACACCCCTTAGCACCATTCTTTACACCCATTAGCACCATTCTTGACACCCCTTAGCACCATTCAGTGACACCCCTTAGCACAATTCTTGACACCCATTAGCACCATTTATGATGAATTTGAACTTGTACTGGTTTATACTGAGGTCCATTTTCACCTTAGCCCTGTAACTAACAATTTTGATGCAAAACCTGGTAGAAGATATGTTATTATGAATAGAATCATTAAAAATATTATTTTCAAGTTTGCTTCACTTTTAAATCTTCATGTGTTAAGCCAAAATCAGACGGTGGGATTCAAACTTCAAACAACATAACAGACTTGACTACTGTGGTGAACTGCATGCATAAACAATAACATTGTATTTTCAGAGCTCAGCCTCCATGTTAAAAACCTGACAGTGGGATTCAAACTTTCAGACAATAGTTGAAGTTTTCACTACTGCCATTTACTGAATTAATAAAACTATAAAAAAAACCTGTATTTTCAGGGCTCTTCCTGCTATGTACAATAACCTGGAGAACTCTGTGGATGCCTCACTGATGTCCGCTCACTTCTCTACTGATACCCAGATGGAGTAAGAAAATTACTGTATTTACCCCTTCACTTGATGGATACCGCTTTCATCTCTTGTGCTTCCAAATAATCCAGATCAGCCTATTTCTTATAACTTGGAAAGTATTTGTTGTTCATTTGAGACACTACTTGATACATGTATGTCATCTGTTTAGATTAAGTTGTACCTGTTTTGAGTTATGCTCCTTTGAAATGGTTTTAACCTGAAACTGAATTTTGTTTGAAATGGTTTTAACCTGAATTTTTTTTTTGGCTTCTGATACATGTATATGTCATCTGTTTTAATGAAGTTTTACCTGTTTTGAGTTATGCTCCTTTGAAATGGTTTTAACAAGAAACTTAATTTTGCTTGAAATGGTTTTAACTTGAAATTTTTTTTTGCTTCAATGAAGAGGTTTTAACATGAAACTTAATTTTGCTTGAAATGGTTTTAACCTGAAACTTAATTTTGCTTGAAATGGATTTAACCTGAAACTTATTTTGCTTATGACTGGAATATAAAATAAAGATAATACTGAATCAATTATAATAAGTAATTTTGTAGTATTGCAATCCAACTTGAATTAATAACATCTTTTAATTGTCATATATGATAAAACACAGGCCCACATTTCAACTTTTTGCGGGTGACACATATTGAGGGAAACACCAAATTCTATTTCATTTGGGACTTAATATATTAAGGCAAAATGGTTAAGTTAAAATAATCCTCTAATAATATTTCCTTGTAGTCTCAAATTAGAAATTTAGAAATGTGGTATTTGAGATTTTTAAATGGACTACTATAACATCATTCAATGAAAAATGTTGACAAAAATATCAGATTTGTCAATTTTAAAACAGGGTTGATGCCGAAAAAGTTTCAAACTTGCCAGATCAAACCCTGGGATTACAATGGTTCACATGACTGTGTGGTTTGCATAGGAGTGTTAAAAGATTTTGTGTTCAATAGCTTGTTTGTTCTCATTAATCTTCTTTTAAATTCACAGAGCCTCCTTAGCGGAGACACCAACTCCAACCGGTTCCCAGCCATTTACAGTGTTTGGATCCATCATACCACTTACAGGGCAACAGCAGAAGACAAATAATGTATGTATTATAATACTTTACTAAGAATATTTTGCCAGTAAAAGAGTAGCTCTTGGCTGTAAATGGCAAAAACAATTAATTTCACAATGGAATCCATAGACACTGCCAGTAAAAATACTAACTGAACAATGGTCACCACTTTGGAACATTCTAAGGGAATGAAAAAAGAAGAGGATTTTAACCCTTTACTCCATTTATACTGGTTTTATTGCATGTGCCAAAAGTTAGATCCAGATCAGCTGGCACAGCTGTTCTGTCTGATCTGGATCTACACTGCTTCTTGGTCAGAAATAGCTGAATGAATCAGAAAGCAAACAGTTTAGATTTTGATAAGACAGCAAGAAAACTCTTAAGATATCTTTTTGATATTGTATGGGATTGTACATGGCCTTTACTATTAAAACTGTGTATGGTCATGTGTGTAAAATTAAGATTGGAAATGGCTAGTATTGCTTAACTGAAACAAGATGAAAGATTGGTAAACCAAGTTCATATGATTGAACAGTTTTGTCATGAAATTGACACTTGTCTCCAGTCAGATTGAGCACAAGACAAAAAAAAATATTTTTATTTTTTGCTCTGTTTTTAATTGAATCAAATTTTCTGATGTAACAGTTTGCGTTTTTGTTTTCAATGTTTTCAGGATAATGAACAGCAAATGGTAGTGGATGGTAAAGTCTTATCAAAAGAAAATTCAAAAACTAGAACAAGAAATTCACCCAATCAAATTCCTCCAACGGCTGAAACAAACACCAATAGGAGAAGATCTGTCCGATTCAGAGACTCGATGAAAGACAAGGAAGATAAAGAAGGAGAAGCAAAAGCTGAAACAGAGAAAATGGATGAAAACAAAACTACAAAGGCTACACTAAGTGAAGGTAAAACCAAACGCAACATAAAGAATACTTCAAAGAAATCTGGTTCACCTTCAGCATCTAAGATCATTGAAAGTGACAGTGTAGTAGTGATACATGATAGTGAGCCCATGGACACCGATGATAATGATATTGTTGATGACATTGATAAAAACAAACCTAAAACTGATGGTAAAAATGTACCTCTTAAAAAAGATAAAGAGCTTAACATTGGTAAAGGTTCAAAAGACAAGGACAAGTCTGAAGAAATTGATCTTACTAACATTTCCCAGTCCATTACTTCAAGTAATGCTACAACCCAAGGAGAAAAAGAGGATATTTCTCAAAGTAAAACAAGTTCCTCGGGTTCTGTTGTTGCATCAGTTCCTCAGAATGTACTAGAAGCTGTTGGATATACACAGCTCAGTCTTAAGTCCAGCAGTGATGAAAACAAGAGCAGCTCAGCGGAGGAAGAAAACATACCTAGAGATGTTGCCAGTGAACAAGTGACAAAAGAAAAGAAATCTGCCATTGAAGATAAAGCTTCTTCCGAACCTTTGCTCAGTTGGACCCAAAAGTTAAATGAATTGAGTCAGTCACCAAGATTTAAATCTCCTGTTAGAAAGTGTTCTTCTTGCCCGGATTCAGTGAAATCTCCACACAGGAGAAGCAGATCTCCAGCAAAATCACCCAGGAGAAACAAGGCCAAGCTCACAGATGAAAATCAGGCTAAAGGAGGACTAGATAAATGGTTGATTCGATCTCCAGGTAAAAAGAGCCTGGAAGACCACTTTAGAAATGAAGATATTGTTGCAAATGTTTCGCAGACTATAGTTGAAGAAACTCAGTCACCATCAAAGTTTGCAAATAAGGACAAGAAGGATATAACAATGTCACCATCAATCATGGAAACGCCACCAAAGAGTGTACTGGAAAATATAACAGTGAGTCATGTGAATAGCAACAGAAAGCTGTTCAGCTCGCAGGGAAGTGAAGTGGATCCTAACATAGTAGAAGATTCCAATATCGTTCCCGATTCACCTAAATCCAAGTTAGGCAGGACTGGAACTCCGGTTCTGAAGTTAAAGAAGCTGACGAGTGAGGAGATACTGATCTACAGTCCTTCTAGCAAAGACAAGGATGTAGTGGTAGACCCTAATAAGTCTACAAACAAGATAGCTAAACCAACTGAAAAGATTAAAAAGTTAAATATGGATGTTGTGACTGATGAATCATCCCATGAACATGATGATTTTTCTGTGTTTACACCACTTGATCAGCATCAAGAGGAATCAGATCAGTTTTTCTCCAAGAGCCTGACTAACACTGATCAAGCTTTGTTGAAAATAAGTGAGAATAGTATGCGAAAACCAGACAGTGAAATAACCGAACTGTCAGGGTCTGAAAACTTGTTCAGTCAAGATGAAACTGGAAAACCAACAGACCATGGACAGATAAATTCAAGTGAGTTTGACCCATGTCTGGTTGATACATTAAAAGAATCAAATGATAAAGCATCCCAAGAATCATCACAATCTCAAAGTTTGAGCTCACAAGACTTAAGAGAAATGGAAATGGGTGAAAGCTCTCAAGATAGTCAGGAAGATACTTTTGATGTCAGTAAAGATAATACACTGGCTTCTCAGACTGGCACACCTGTTGGAAAAGGAAGGAAAAGAAAACAAATAACACCAAAGAAAATGACACCAGATGAAATGAAGCAGTCTAAAAAGAAGAAAAAAGAAGATAATTCAGGTTCAGTGAGAAAAATTAGTACAAGACTGAAAGACAAAAAAGATCATGAATCGGGTCAGAAAGATACAACAGAAGGAAAGTTGACCCAGACACCAGAGGAAAAGGTAAAGGAACCAGGGAGAAAGACAGATAGTAAAGATAAATTACAAAAACTACAAAATGTAGATAGCGGTTTTACATCAGATGCAAATAAAAAGTCGGCACAAGATGAAAACAAAGTTGATAAAGTTGTGTCTGTAAAGAATGCACAAAAGAGCAAAGAAGAGTTAAAGTTACCTGTGAACATGGAACAAAATGAAGAGTCAGAGGAGGCAAAAACTTCAACAGACACCGACTCACAACCAGTATGTTTAGATGATATTGTTACAGAAAAGATCTCAAAGAAACAAGAAAGAAAAAAACTGACATTGAAAGAAAAGAAGAATGATAAAGATGAGAAACGCAGTGTTGAAAAGGGTAAGGGTGATGTATCATCAAAAACAAAAAATGGAAAAGACAAAACAGAGATAAATAGTGTGTTGGATGAAAAAAATAAGAGTGATTCAGTAAACAGTTCAAAGTCAGATAATGGTGATGTAAAGATTGATAGATGTTCTTTAAATGAAGACAATTTTGATGAAAGCATGAATGTAGACGATACTACAACAGAAATGGAAGATCCGTTGGGTGAAGTGGAAATTGTCGGCCAAAAAACTCCCGAAACTAACAAAACTAAGAAGGAACCAGAAAGAAGAAGCACAACAAAACACAAGAAAGCTGTTGTTCAGAAAATGAGCCTTAGAAGGTCGAAAGACGTGACAGTAAACGACAGTGACTCCAATCTTGATGGTGAGGATGTTAGAGGCTTTGATGATGAGAGAAAAACTGCAAGTGAAAAGACAATTATAATTGATGATTCTACCGAATCTGACAACGTAAGCAATGTAGAAAGATTGGAAAATGATAGCTTGCAAAACCCAGATAATAATAAAACAAAGTTGAAAGATAAGGATGCACATATTACTACTGAAGAACAAGAAAAGCCACTTAGAATAGAGAGTGAAGCAACTTCTGAATCAGATGACAACATACCCATTGCTGCAATAAAGGACAGGGTACAGAAGAAAGGGATTAGAAAAAATAATAAACAGAAAGATAAGAAGTTGGAAACCGAGTCCCCTGAGTCTCCTGTAACACATAAATTAAGATCAAATAAATTTGCAAATACTAGGTTGAGATCTGGTGAAAAGAATGTGAAAAGATCCCCCCAGGCGAGAAAGTCTGTGAATCTAGCTGTGAAGAGATCACATAAGAAAAATGCAGACAAAAAACGTGAGGACAATACAGAAAAATTAGAAAATGTTCAACCTGAAGCCAAAGATGAAGAGACTATGTTAGATAATAGTGAAGGACTGGTAAGTGGTGAGATTGATGCTCAAAAAGCACAGACTGTTGCCAACCCTGAGCAGATCAATGCAGATTTGGACCAAACACCAAAGAAACCCACTGATTTGGCTTCAAGAACTAAAGTTTCAGAAATGATGATGTTGAGAAACTCTGATAGTAAACTGGTGGTTGGATCAAGATCATTTGAGAAGAAGAGCAGCATTGCGAGACGCAGCATCCTGAAGCATACAGATGGATTGCCGGGATTAGCTTCCTCTCCAAAGAGGTCAACCTTCCATCCAATCACTGTGGGCAGGATTTACTCGCCTACAGCGTCACCCAGTGCCAGTATATTAAAGAAACGAAGGCTGAGTGGGGATTGTATGTCAGAAACAAGCTCCCCACCTAACAAGGTAATAGTTGTAATATGTTGTTAAGTGAAGAAAATATTTCGGTTAAAAGTTTTCGGGAACAGATTCTATGAGAAAAAAAACAAAACATTTTGTATAATGACTGCATATATCTGATCAAATTAACTGATTTTCATTCGAATGAGCTTTACAGTTTAATATATGCAAGGCATTTTTTCACCCAGTTTGTTTCTAAATGCTTGAGAAAGATTCCTACAGTTGGATATGATGTCATTTACGTTGTATTATGATACACAACTCGGTTATATGATAAATGACCTGATACTGTATTTCAGCAAAGAAGGGTATCATTTGCAACTCCACTGACAGAAATCAGTACAGGATCTGAGTCCGAAAGACCCTCCTCCCCACTTGTGATTCAGGACAAGTCACCCCTTGAGGTGTTCCAGCTGGAAAAGGTCTGTAATGACATGGGGTAGATTTTTGGAAACTTTTATCTGCTGGTTAAACATAGATTTTCAACTTTTCTCTCTTGGTAAGCTTTAAATTACACATAACTTTTATTCTCCAATGATGCAAAAAATTATCCAATTTCTGGCAAAATGACACGAAATTTCACAATTGCAGGGTTATGGGTCATATTCCCGAAACGGTAATAAAAAGCCCTGATGTTTTAGCCATCCCTTTAAGATTTTATTTATTATCAGTGTTGCTCATTACTTGTAACATGTATGAAACATAAAATACAGTTTTCATTGGACCATACATAAATTATCATTGAATTTCAACAGGAAACTGAAGCAGCAGATACCGAGACGCAGTCTGGAAAATTTATGGAGACCCAGTCTACTCCAGGAAGTCCGAGTCAGAAGACGTATGAAAGCACCCAGGACACTCAGATGAACACCACTGACCCAGTCTGTCCTGAATTGATAGGATGTAACCAGTCTGTGGAGAAAATATTACCTCAGCTTACTTCATCAGTGTGGTAAGCTTTACTTAGTTATCTGAATCCCTATGAAAATGAAATAACCACACGCACACAGGTCTAACAGTATTGTTACTTTGTAAGTAAGTGCTTAACAGAAAGATAGAATTAAAAAGTTAAGGATGGCTGATTTTAGCTTATCTGTCATGTAGTGACAAGGTGAGCTTTTGTGATCGCAATTTGTCCGGCGTCCGTCCGTCTGTAGTCCGTAAACTTTTACTTTAAACGACATCTACTCTAAAACCCCTGGGCAAAAGTTGATTAGATATTTGGCATTTAGCACCCTCTAGTGGAACTCTACAAAGATTGTTCAAAATATTTCCCAGGGGTCAAAATTGGCCCCGCCCCACGGGTCACTTCATTTTACATAGACTTATATAGGAAATCTTTAAAAATCTTCTTCTCACAAACCACAATGCGTACAGCTTAGATATTCGGTAAGTAGCATTGTCTAATGGATGTCTACTAAATTTGTTCAAATTATGTCCCCTGGGCCAAAATCGACCACGCCCTAGGGTCTTCTTGGTTTACATATAATTTTATAGGAAAAACATGAAAATCTTCTTTAAAACCAAAAGGCCTAGAGCCTTAATATTTGATATACAGCATCATCTAGTGGTCCTTTACCAAAATTGTTCAAACTATCCCCCTGGGGTCAAAAATGGCCCCGCCCCAGGGGTCACTTGTTTTACATAAACTTGTATAGGGAATACTTAAAAAAATCTTCTTCTCTAAAACCACAAGGCCTAGAACCTTGATATTTGGTATGTGTCATCATGTAGTGGTCCTCTACAAAAGTTGTTCAAATTATTTTCCTGGGGTCAAAAATGGCTCTGCCCCGGGGGTCACTAGTTTTATTAACCAGGTTTTCTTTAGAAAAATCCTGGTTATTAGATTGGGGTATGTCGTTGGGCGGGCGGATGGGCGGGCGGGCGGGCGTCAACATTTTGTGAAGTTTTTTGTGAAAGTTGTGTTTTTCTCAGTAATCGTTCAAGGTACAACTTTGAAACTTAATATAGTTGTCTGACATATCAATACCAATTATCAGGACAAGTTTCATTATCCCTGACTGTATTTTGACAAAGTATGCCCCTTTTTCACTTAGAAATTTTGTTAAGATTTTTGTGAAAGTTGTGTTTTTCTCAGTAACCATTCAAGGTACAACTTTGAAACTTAACATAGTTGTCTGACATATCAATACCAATTATCAGGACAAGTTTCATAATCCCTGACTGTATTATGACAAAGTTATGCCCCTTTTTCACTTAGAAATTTTGTTTTGGTGAAAGTTGTGTTTTTCACAGTAACCGTTCAAGGTACAACTTTGAAACTTAACATAGTTGTCTGACATCTCAAAACCAATTATCAGGACAAGTTTCATAATCCCTGACTGTATTTTGACAAAGTTATGCCCCTTTTTCACTTAGAAATTTTGTTAATTTTTTTGTGAAAGTTGTGTTTTTCTCAGTAACCGTTTAAGGTACAACTTTGAAACTGAACATAGTTATCTGACATCTCAATACCAATTATGAGGACAAGTTTAATAAACCCTGACTTATTTTGACAAAGTTATGCCCCATTTTCACTAATTGCCTGTTGACGCTTAGCTTGGTTTGAGGGTAGCTTTTATCAACAGGCAGCTTGAAATTGCTTCCCAGGTGTCTGTGATAAAGGTCAAGGTCACTTGCTAAATATAGAAATTCAGCTTACCCGCAATAACTTGAGTTTGCTTTTACCTCTGGATGCCAAACTTAGTATATGAGTAGCCGATATCAAAAGACAGCTTGGGATAGCCACAGGTATCTGTGATCAAGGTCAATGTCACTGTTGCTAAAAATAGAAATTCAGTTTTCCCTCAATAACTTGAGTTTGCTTTGGTATATTTATGCCGAACTTAGTGTTGGTATCTAATATCAAGATGCAGCTTGAGATTGCTACCCAGGCGCCTGTGATAAAGCTCAAGGTCACTGTAGCTAAAAATAGAAATTCAGTTTCTGCTCAATAGCTTGAGTTTTCTTTGGCCTATTGACACCAAACTTGGTTTGTGGGTAGCTTATATCAAGACATTACCTAGGATTGATACCCAGGTGTCTGTGATAAAGGTCTATGTCATTTTTGCTAAAAATAGAAATTTAGGTTTCTCCTTATTACTTGGGTTAGCTGTGATCTATTGACACCAAACTTTCTTTAGGTAGCTGATACCAAGACGCAACTTCTACTCAGAAGTCTGTGATCAAGATTAAGGTCACTGTTGCTAAAAATAGAAGTTCAGTTTCATCATATCAGATATTTTCTTTACAAAAGTATAAGTATTAAATGAAAACCTGGTTTTCGACTCGTGGCGACGATTTTTTCTTGTTACATAGTGTTATATAGTAAATCTTTAAAAATCTTCTTCTCTAAAACCATAAGGCCTAGAGCTTAGATATTTGGTATAGAGCATCATCTAGTTACATTTTCTCCACAATAGCAGCTTAATCTTTTTTTAATTTTTGACTTGATTTTACCAAACTTGCACACAACTCTTGCAACCATTGAGCAGTTGTTGACTGGTGAGCCACCCAGGGTCCTTTGGATCCTCTTGTTTCAAATCTTGTGGCATCAATTTCTCATTAACTATCAAGTGCAGGGGTAAAAGTTTTCCGTATTATGACGGAATTCCGTATTTTTGATTCCGTCAGGGGTCGATTCCGTGAATCGTGTAAATCCGTTGCGACTTCGGGGGTGTGGGGGGGAGCGGGGCTGGTGTAGGAGGCGATAGGACCTTGGTTTTGCGCTCGTAATGTCGTATAAGATTATTATGCTAAAAGCGAGATACAGTACATGTAGCGCGGATTTATTTTTTTCCGCTCATCCCCGCGATTTTTTTCATCGCGGACTGAGTAATTTTCGTCCCCCGAAATACGCGGACATCCACTCGTCACCGTGGTCGTGTAAATTCATCACAGTGATAAGCTGATGCCTCTAGGCAATCATATACCGCCGCGATGTTGCGGAGGATCCGCCGAGGTAAATCACGCGAACGTGGTTGCATTTTTA
>JAZAYU010001549.1:0-30055 GCA_038501625.1 Corbicula japonica | reverse complement strand
TACATTTCTTTGAAAACTCGATCTTTTAAATCTAAAACTTAAAAATCAATAAATGTGATGGTAAACATTCAATGATGTAACACAGTAGGTGTACATAGAAAAAACATTGACGTAAAATACAATATACGGTAGGGGAGACCGGGGCTAGTACGGCCCCATTTTTAAAAACATGCAATTTTTTAATGAATTAAAAATGTAATTCTCTACAAATTTTCATAAACAGTAAAGAATTTATATGGGTTTGATTACCCCTGAACTTTAATTGAAGTTTCTCTTTGAAAGAAATGGTAATTGGTTTTCGAAGTAATAAGGTCAAAGTGGCCAAACTTGCCCCGACATTGAGGCAAATTTGGCTACCTCCTGGGGCATGTTCTGCCTGCCTTCGGGCAGATTTTTAAAAATTATTTTCTTGTAGACTTAAAAGCTATAAGAGAATAATGTACAAAAATGTAGAGTCAGAAATCAACATTTATTTTCAATAATTTTAAACATGTTTTATATATAACTTGTTGTGTTATATACGTATATAAATCCGCGAGTGCATGAGCATTTAGTGTGTACGAGCACAGAAACCTTAATTTCCATCAGAAAACATTCAGACACCACATAACGACATTTCACCCTATATGCATATATATTTGTAGGTAGGCATACAGTGTAAAATGTCACATATATTCATGTTGGTGCAAAAAGTCATGTAACTGACATTTTTTTGGAAATTGCCTTTTTTACATTTTTGGGTCAAAATATACATTTCCATCACCTGTAAAATTTTTTTACCTAATTCAACTCAGAAATGCCTTTTTTCTTCAAAAATTAAAAAGATGTAACTGCAAAGCTTTTTTATTTGGTGCAAAAACTGCTGTAAGTGCCGTTACCATACTTATTTCACCAAACATTTTCCAACATTTTCATAGTTCTTGGTGCAAAAAGTATTGTAACTTCACATATTTCATACTTGTTCGACTTAAATAAATCAAATATTCATTAATGTTTTATTAATTATTAATTGTTTAATGTGAATTTTTTACGTGACATTTGCCTGAGATGTCTTCACTGCCCAGTATTGCTTGATTTCAATAAAAATGGTTCCAAAAGATCATTTACACATGGAACAAAATTCTTTGGCTAAAATGCTGGTTTAGAAATATTTGGCAGTTTCTTAATTAAGTGACAGTTATACTACAAATCATCTTTTGTATGTTTAAATAACTTGTTTCAACACATTAATGATTCAACTGTTCTTATCTTTATCAATTAACACTCATTGGTTTTTTTAATCTTTTTAATTAGAAGGTAAGTTAATGACAGTACAACGGGGGTAGCTGAGCAGTAGAGCAAACAAAAGGTCAATGCAAAGTAGATCACTTGCATTATTATGATCATTATTTCTAGTGGGGTATCCCTAAGTCTTAATGAGGCCAGTGCCAGATTTCTCAGATATGGTAAGAAAATGGTAAGAAAAAAATGTTAGTATAGAACAACAACAATAAGGGCAGACAAATGCGGGATTTTTCATATAACACAACCTGATTCTAATAAAAATGATCTAACATAAATTTATAAACAAAGTGTAAATACTTGTGTCACATTTTATACAGAGTGGTTAATTTGCATCTTTGGGACATTTATCTGGCTTAAATAATGATTTTATTTTGCTTTTGCACATCGTAACCATAACTATACTTAAAGAAATTAGACTCGCAACTTTTTTAAACACAAAATATGTTTCGTGATTAAAGAAGTTGCGTTTCTAATTTCTTTTACTATATTATATGTACTTAAAAGAAATTAGAAACACAACTTCTTTAAACATGAAGTGTATGTCTCGTTTAAAGAAGCTGCGTTTCTAATTCCTTTAAGTATATAAAATACGTGAGTTTATTTCAATTGAATGTATTTCTTGTGTTACAACAAATGCAAAAGAAGTCCTTCATTTCTGTAGGGTTTCTTTTTTATAAATTAGACTAAATTAAATGGCATTTTCATTTCTAATTCGACAATGTTGCTTTTATACATGACTGTTTTACACATGAAAAAAAAAATTAAAAAGAAAATGATAAATAATATTATTCTTGGATTGGTGTCCATTTATTAATGATTTGTAAGAAAAACTCATCAAATTGACTAAACATCAAAATCTGGTTAGGACATTTTTGGGGTCAAACTTTTAATACTGGATATAAATAGATTCCTTAATTTTATATTTCAATATTTTTAAAGTTAAACAAAACAGATTAATAAAATATATGTCATGACTGACTTAATTATTTTACAATCAAACAATAATTTTAAAATAAAAATACATTTTACAATCATTTTGATTGCATACATTTCATGTATTTTTTTGTAAAAGCTGGGTGCAAAAACTCAGGTAACTGCGTTTACAGTACTTTTTGCGCCTAAAAAAGTCAGCGCAAAAGGTCATGTAACTGAAATATAATTACAAATAATTTTATAACACTTTTTATAACTATATCTGTCTATATACCATCCTTACAGGCATGTTTCAATCTATTTAAAAATAAATAAAAGATATTGAAATAATTTAATGGAAAGTAGTAAAACAGTTTTTTGCTTCTCCTGTAAAATTTTTAAAATGTCAGTTACAGTACTTTTTGCGCCAACATGACGATATGTGATCTCTGGATGTTTTCTGTTGGAAATTAAGGTTTGCGAACGTATGTGTTCGTGTTGGTTGTTGTTGTAATGTTCTAATTGCTTTCTATAGACGTCTGGTGTCTCGGAATAACTAATATGTTTTCTTTTGTAATTTCGCACTATGGTAAGGCATGTTCCAAAATATACAAAACCAATCGTAATAATTCTTTAAAAATAAATTGAATATGTCAGTGTAGATATCAGAATGGGATTCCTACCTATTATTATATACCGATCATCTAAAACATGTTATTTGCTGCATATAATGGTATAACTAAAATAAGAAAGGACGTTTTTTCGAACCAAAACAGGTTTTATGTAAGCTGTGATAGTAAATACACTTCATTTTATAAAACACACGAAGTTTTCATCAAGAAAATAAAACTATGCTGGAGCAAAGGGGTTATTCGGCTACTAGCTGAACATGACCCTGCCCCGATGGCCGAACTAGCCGCTTGCTAAATGTTTATAAACATCACGTGATACCTGCGTGTATAGTTTTGAAGGTGAAAAGAACAATCTGTGACTTAACTGAGGGATGTTTGAACATGTTGCATATGTAAAATTAATTTTCTTTTTATGAAGCAACTCATGGCAAATAAAAACTCAAATTTTTGTGAAAAATTTACTTAACAGTCAAAAAAGCCAATTTTCCTTCACAAATCGAAAATTTTGTTAAAATAGTCGCCATTGTGTACATACAACATTAATTTCGTTACAAGAGACATTACATTATCTACGCGCGCTCTGAATCTAAATTTTTATTCTTAAAATGATAATGTGCCGAACATACCCCGGAGCCGGCCTTACCCCTATCGAAGACTTTTGTTTTCATCTGTCTTGTTACAGACGAACTAATGAAATACATCTGATTATATAAATGTTCATGAAAGGAACTTGACGGTATTGAAATTTGTAAAACTGTTTGCTGATATTTTTATAATTACTTGACTGCCACGTGACTGTCTAGTACATGTAATCATTCACCTACTCTATATCCTGGTTCTGAATAAAACAACATATTGGCATACGGACGTAAATTAATCAACCTTTCAGGCGGCTATTAAAACATATTTCATATAAATGACAAGGGAAATTTGAAAGAAACCAAATACGACACATGTGAAAATATTGCCGGCTCGGTTCGATTCATCGATTCAGCCTGTTCATGGACAGTAATGGAAATATTACAAATTACTGCCCATGCCGTCTAGCCCCTGGTTGAGCGCAACTCAATATAAGAAAACTTATAAGATTCTATAAATTTGTTGGAGTTAAGTAACCAAGGCAGCTAGTACATATTTTTCTAGAGAACCTGCCCGGGCACGTGTACGCTTTATTCAGCCTGGAACTTTTAACCGTTTTTTTAATGGTTTGTTCTGTCTATTGTTCAAAATTGATTGTATTATGAACATGTGAAGTTTTCTCTTTACATGATTGTAATGTACATGTATTTTTCTACAAGTGGCTATTCGTGAGATTAGAAATTTAAATATTTGTAAACGACGGAAGGAGCTCAGTTAAGATGGATAATTTGCTACAGGATTCGTTGTTGTTTTTCTTTGCAAGTCCTAAGAGTAAAGATAAGAAATAGAAATACTCTCTCACTTTCGTTAATTGTTTGTGGCGTCTTTTATGAAACTGATTATTATAATACCATGCTCTCTTTCCGTCTCTTCTTTTTGGATGTGTGTGTGGGGGGGGGGGGTGGGTGGGGAGGGGGCTGTGTCTGCTGAATGTGGCCATTCCTGATATGCATATTTCACTTTTGTTCTGTAAATCAAAATATAAAGCACATTTTAAAACATTAAAGCATGTGGAAAAGTATGTTTTTATTTTCCTTGAGAAATTGTGTTACCTGGGCTGAAGACTAAAAAACGGAGCTTTGAAGTCAGTCTCAAATCTCAAGCCGCCATTTAAGCAGATGCTTGAGATTTGGGACTGTTTTCTTTTCTAAGTTTTATTGTCTTGGAACCTGGTGCCTTCAACCTTCTAATGAATATCCAGTCACTTAAATAATGACATATATATTGCGATGTATTTTTGTCTTAATTGCTGTATATGTATAGCTTTTATAATAGTCAATATATGTTTGGGTAGTTTTAGTAACTGTTGTTATTGCTTCTTTTTTAGTTTTCTTGTACCATGAAAATGTTCACTTAGTCAAGTTACTCACATGATAGCACCATATAATAATATCGATAGGCAGTTCAAAATTCCGTTTCTGTTTTCGATATGATTGTAGGCTTTACTACATTATAAATTGTTTGTGGCGTCCTATTCGAATTGACAAACTTATAACAAACATGTCTTTCTTCCTGTCTTCTTTCTCGCTGCGTGGGAAGGCTGTGTTTTGTGAGTGTGGCGATTCCTGATATGCATATTGTACTTTTTTACTACAGAAAAAGCACAGTTTGTATGTTGTTATATTAAATTCTGTCGTAACAATAAAATGGAGTAACAATCCAAATTACACAGGAAATCAACCTTTCACGAGTTATTGCCCTTAGTTATTTTTCTTGTCCTAAAATAACGTTAAAACTGCTAGAAGGATTCTCTTCAAACTATTTTTAAAGGTACCTGGCGATGAGTGAAAGTGCAGTGCACAAGAACCACTACTTTTCCTGAATTGTTCTTTTACTGTAGCCATTTATCTCTTTTAGTTTTTTTATACCTTGTTAGATTTAAACATATTGTTTTAGAACCATGTCAGATATTCACCCTTTACTTTCCAATATCCCAATGTTATGAAGCCATACAAGGGACTTAAGTATATTTAATCATTGCAATCATTAAGCTGAATGCAAATCAAAATACATGGTGGATAACTGGTCATCTACTTTTTTTAACTTTATTTTGTATTTTATTGTGTAATTGTAGTTTGCATGCACGTTCCCTTCTGTATTGTATTTCTGCCGACAAAATCAAAAGATGAGTACGCTATCACAATGATTTTTGCCGAATTTTGAAGTACGCTATCACAATGATTATTGCCTTTCGCCCACGATACCACACGAACTCGGGGTAAGAATAACATTGCTGAAATCACACATGAAAAATAAAATCCAGCTTCAAAACTCGCTCTATACAACTGATCTAGTCGTGCTATTAAAGTGTCTCAAATATATCATTTAGCATATGTTATGTGATTATTTAAATACCACATAATTCTTAATAAACTTTACCAACTGTAAATAAATTCTGCACCGAAATACACCAGAAAATTGTTTGTTTTTTTTTTATTATAAACTTTCGAAGTGCATTTGATAAACACAACCTAATTGAGTGAGTAGAGATAGTTTTTGAGTCGCCTGCGATAGCAGGTAGACACATAGGGATCCTATTGTCCGGCGACGTCGTCGTCGGCGTCGTCCGGTAGTCCCCCAACTTTAACCTGGAACTTAATGTTGCCTATAACTTTGAAAGTTATTGTCCTATTCACTTCATACTTGGAATATATCATCAGCATGTACAATGCCATCTGTGACGACAAGAATGATAACTCCAGTTTCAATATTTTTTTGAGTTATGCCCCTTTCAAATGCAACTTCAACCTGAAACTTAATGTTGCCTATAACTTTGAAAGTACTTGTCCTATTCACTTCATACTTGAAATATATCATCAGCATGTACAATGCCATCTCTGACGCCAAGAATGATAACTCCAATTTCAATATTTTTTTAGTTATGCCCCTTTAAAATGCAACTTTAACATGAGACTTAATGTTGCCTATAACTTTGAAAGTACTTTTCCTTTTCACTTCATACTTGGAATATATCATCAGCATGAACAGCAGCAGTGGTTACAACAAGAATCATAACTCCAGTTTCAATAGTTTGGAGTTATGACTCTTTCAAATGCAACTTACATGAAACTTAATGTTGCATATAACCTGAAAGTACTTGTCCTGTTCACTTCATACTTGGAATACATTATCAGCATGAACAACAACATTGGTAACAACAAGAATCATAACTCCTGTTTGATTATATTTTGAGTTATGCCCCTTTCAAATGCAACTATTGCATGAAACTTAAAGTTGCCTATAACTTTGAAAGTAATTCTCCTTTTCACTTTATATTCATAAATAAATCATTTTCATGAACTACGTCATTAAGAAGAACAAGAATGATAACTCTTGTTTGACTATTTTATGAGTTGTGTCTCTTTAATATTCAACTGTTACATAAAACTTGATGTTGCCTATAATTTTTAAAGTTCATGTCCGATTCACTCTTTGAATATATCATCTTAATGAACAACAACAACATCGGTTACAATAAGAATGATTACTCCAGTTTCAAATTTTTTTTTTTGTTATGCCCCTTTCAAATGCAAATTTCACATGAAACTTAATGTTGCGTATAATTTGTAAGTACTTTTCATATTCATTTAATACTTGTATTGTATCATCAATATGAACAGTGCCGTCGACGACAACAAAAAATATGCCCCCTTCAAATGCAACTTTAACATAAAACTTAATGTTGACTTTAACTTTGAAATTACTTATCCTATTCTCTTAATACTCAGAATAGATCATCAACATTAACAGCGTCATCTGTGTCAAGAAAGATAACTCCAGTTTCAATATTTTATGAGTTATACCTCTTTAAAATGCAACTTCATGAAACAATATTTTGCATATAACTTCAGAAGTACGTGTCCTATTCATTTAATACTTGGAATATATCATCAGCAACAACGCCATTGGTGACAAAAAGAATGAAAACTCTGGTTTGAATATTTCATTAATTATGCCCCTTTCAAATGCAACTTTAATATGAAAATTCTGGCTGTTACATTGAAAGTACTTGTCCAATTCACTTAATAATTTGAATATATAATCTGCATGCACATACTTATTGGTGAAGAATGATAACTCAGGTTTCACAATTTTTTAGTTTAGCCCATTTCAAATGCATTTAAGGTGACACATGTGTTCCATGGTTTAGTATTGCACTAAACTTGAATTAATTGTTTTTAGCATATATGATTAAACATAAGCCCATGTTTCAACTTTTTGCAAGCAGGCGACACATGTGTTCCGCGAAACACAAAATTCTAGTTTAATTTTTGAATTAGCAATTTTAACTAGTAAGTGACATGAGAATATATAAAAGAACAGAGGGACGGGAGCCAGTCTAGTCATGCAAACCCGACGACCCTAAATAATTACAGTAATTTATTTACGCCGCATACATAAATCCGATATTAGTTTTGTAGATACTCAATCATTACTTTCACTTAAAAAGACTAAATGTTCATGATTGAACTAATGGCAAATTTGAATATCTTAAGACATTGATTGGATGTAGACATCAATGTTTGTTTTAGTTTTTGGCAAACATTTACTCACTTGTTCAAACATTTGTCTAATTTGTTCAATCAGTCATTAATCAGGCGAATAAGAAATAAAACAAACCAATAACTGGCCAACACCACAAGGTTTTTACAAAACTATTTTGGTGCTTAGCATCCATGCATGATACTTAAAGGTCAGTTTATGTTTTTTTTCAATCATAGAATAAACATCATTACACTTATCTTGAGTTGCAATTGTTTCTATTCATGTACATAAAAAATTAAATAGCATAGAGACAAGTCTCAAAATCGGGTATATTCTCCGCTAACGAAGATTGGTGTTTCCTTTTCTAAATTACATGTTATTCTGAACAATTCCTTGCAATCTTTCAGAGCTTTTAGAAAAAATATTTTTCAGCAGTTTTAGACGGTTTTGGTAAACCCTTGTAACTAAGCCTACGGTAAATTTTGTGAATATTGGTATTACTCCCACCTCGATTAAATGTCATAAGTTTACGAGCACACGAGGGGATTTTGAAAGGCAGTTTCATGAAAAGAAAAAAGTGAAATATGCATATCAGGAATGACCACATCCAGCAGACACAGCCTTCCCACACTGCAAAAAAGAGCACAGTTATACAATAATAAGTTTCAAAATAGACTCCACAAACAATTAACGAAAATGAGAACCCCGAGGGGTTACAGCCTTAAAAATAAACAAGATGTATCTTATCATGTTTTAAAATTGAAGAGTGAAATTTGATTCATTGTGGAGAAATAAAAATTGTATGATCGGTGTAGTAAGAACATTTGTTATGTCAGAATATCCCGAAAAGGTGTTCTAAACAGTAATTAAACGCATGTACTTGTTTGCTATAATTTGAATATATTCAATGTTCATACCTTCTGTAAGTCACCGTCATGATTATATGACATCACGATCCCGATGGTTCTTGTGACCATAATTTATGTGCAATATGAAAGAATAAACCGATAAAAATGTTAAGATAAATATAAGTTTTCATGCCTAATTTAGGATGATTTACAGTTTTGTAGTTCGTTCGATAAATGTTTACTTTCTATGCCCGTACCCGTTTTGTTCTGCAAAGTGTAGCTGGCGGTAACGAGAACCATCGTTACCAGGGGTAATCACTCTTACGTGATGGCGGCTGTGATTATAGGTTGTATTAAGGTAAATAACCCAGTATTCCTCCGTGGTCCACCTCCGTGGTCCACTCGAATGTAGTGCGAATTGCTAAACAGTTAATTTTTCTTTCTGAAGTGTACATACATGAAATACTTCAGAATGTGGTTATTCTTGTCCATCATGATAAAGTAATCATTTAGAAATCATCTGGGACATTAAAAAAAGAAAAACAGAGAGAAAATGGATGATTAGTTAATTGGAAAGTGAAAGTAAGTAGGTTGGGGAAATCCCGCGTATGGATATTAGACTAATTGAGGGTGACGTCATTCGGTGGACTGGGATTTTCTTACAAGTGAGTTAACATGCCATTTGCTTTATTTCAGACAAAATGGGATAGACAGACCTACAAGGTTTTGCTGGGATTAAGACATAAATAAAACGACAAGATACAATTGAAAATAATTTATTTAACATTAGTGCCTATGGAAATTTTTTTAGTTTGGCTGAACCTTAATATGGTACTGTTTAAGGATACTTTTTTCTAATTTTAACAATCGGGCACCTTTAATATAATTTGTTTCTTCCGAAATATAAACATGTGATTTCGGAAAATTCTTAAACTTTACACTACGAATCAATATTGGAGTCATTTGATGATTCACTTTTTCAGAAAAAAATTCGCTTCAAGCGTGACTAGTGTTATATTACGTTGAGATATTTAGAACAGGGAATTGTCCAGTCTCAAGCGTGAGTTTGACATTTTAAATCGTAACTTATCCAGAAACAGAACCATAGTTGATTAGACGATTCTTGTCTGTTATTTAGTTCAACCACTTATAATATGAACATGTTATATTTGTAATTTAAACCAATTACAATACGAATCAATAGTGGGGAAATTTGATGATAGATATTTTTAGAAAACGTATTTACTTTAATAAGAATGTATGGTATTTTTGCATAAAATACGTAGAAAAAGAAAATTGAATTGTGTTCGTTGGACATTTTGATCGTTACTCATCCAGAAACAGTAGTTGAGCAGGTGAGTATAACCAGTGCCAAAGGTTATAAAACCAGTCTCAAAGCTCAAGCATCTGATTGGCTGAAATGGCGACTGGTCGCCATTTCAGCCAATCAGATGCTTGAGACTGGTTTTCAATCTCAGTTTTATAACCTTCAGCCCAGTAGTTGTTCAGTTTGTAAACTGTAAAAGATCACACTAGTAAATAACAACAAAATTATAATTATATAGTGCAAATAATTACGTTGTTTCAGTATTGGCTTTACTCGCCACACAGCGAAAGGATTCAAATGTTCGCCAAAGCCTACTGCCCTTTTTAACAGTAGATTATGATGAAATTGTATTTATTCCCTACCTAAAATGTATTTATAAAATACATACATTTTCGGTCAAGAGGCACTTGTTGTTTTAGCTTAGATGTTTTTGTTTTATTTTCACGTCAATGTAATTAGGTAAATAACTACTATACATATCATTGTCGCGATCAAGGAAATTGATAATCTGAACCTTTACATGTTTAAAATTATCGGCAAAATTTTCTTACTTGTCACTTGCGATTATAAGGCTATCAAAACATACCTATATCTGGTTTCATTCCATTGTGTCTACTACGCAATCAACAAAATCTTTGCAGTAATTTGTTTAACAATTATGTTACGTTTATGAAACAAATATGACATTCTTAATTTTCGAATTTGGATAACACTTTAATTTTTATTACTTTTAATTAACCGCATCTAGATCATAAACAGAGACTATTTTATTCAACAAATTTTCATTTATTGAGAGAGAACAATGTCATAACACTATAACTCTTTAAAATAATATTAGAAAAAACGGACAGTAGAAAATCACAGTTGCAACCGATGGTCCAAATCAGGTTCTTATGTACACCAACTTAGATTCTCATCTTGCATACTTACAAGATGTTTAATTTGCCTTACTGACTTAAATACAATCAATAATACCTACATGAGAATGATGTTTGCCATAACATACAAACACGTAAAAAACCCAAGTGAAATGCGTTGGTACTCGGTTCACTTTCCGAGACCATAACGTCAGCAAGATCAGGATGACAGAAACAGAACTAACATAACTTATATTACATCAATTTGTTGAGTAAACCGGAGGGAATCTATGTATTTTAAGTTGTCTAGAGACGAAACTGCAGTGTCAGCGAACAATGTTTCATTCTGGTTTCTGAGAGACAGAAGCGTGAAAGAGTAAAGTACACTTAAATATTATATAAATATTACATATCTGACAGATTGACAGTAAAATTGTCAACTTGAGGAAATACTTTTATTTTCGAAAGTTGACAATTTTACTGTCACCCTGTCAGACATGTAACATTTATTTTATTATACCGAAAAACTATTCAAACCATGAACAACTTTATGCAATAATGGTATTTAATTTAATTAATTGATGTTATTTATTATTTGACCGAAGAAATTCGTTAAACTAATTAACGTGGGACTTCACAACACGCTTCGTGTTTTTTGAGTCTTTCTCTTGATCCAGAGTCTTTAAATCTGCCTCGTTTATGGTAGAAAACGGTTGTTGCTTGACATTATTGTCATCTGTTTTCAACGGAAATGTAAAAATAGATATTGCGCATGCGCGAATGGTACAGTATAATTTTCGAACATTCTGTACCTATGGTAGCGGGTGACAGTATTTTTCCGACAGTAATTTTTTTTTGACAGTACTTATATGTCACGGTGGCCTATGGAAGATTAACATTGTAAATGAAATTGAGGTATAATAAACTTAGCTATCATATTTATTATTCAGCGGCTTTGCAGTTGTCGGCATCTCTTTGGATAAAGACACATTTTTTGACTTCCTGAATATGTTCCTTAAGCTGTATTGTGAAAAATATTGAACATCTGTAAAGCGCATTATTGGTTTATGAATTGTTTAACCTTAATAATAACTACCTTAACCCATTTGTCGACTAACACTGCGTAGGCGATTCAAAGGTATATTTTTAAAACAATGTTATTATTGAATTGGTTTGTCAATTTTAGCTATCAAGCCCACCCTCAGAAAACGTGATAACAAATTCACGGTGTATATTAAGTGATACAACCATACTACTAGAAGGTTAACAATCACATCATCATGGCATCCATAGATGAACATCAGCCGAATGGTAATGTGTGATTTATTATGTATTAATTTTCAAAGTTGGATTGAATACAGTTTAGCAGTTGTGTTGGGATAAGACTGAAGCTGATTCAATAAAACATTCTATGAATTGCTATGGATTCTCCTTTTTTAACTTTTAGTTACAATTCAGTCCTTGGAGAAAGATTATGTCATAGTCCTTGAGCAAAATTTATGTTTAATATATATCTCGAACGTTCACGAATTAGTTGCCGCTCGAATAAAAAACAACGATATACTTGTGTACTAGACTTGAGTTGTGTAAATATATTACCAAGAAAATAAAAAGGGAGCTTAAAAAAAGGCACCATAGACGAAATATAAGACATTATTACCGGCATGATATGATCTGGACTGTTAATATCGGTGTCATTGCACATATTGTCTGGACATGGTTTAATCGCAACTCATCATTTACAAATTGAAATTTATCCATTCAGTTAAAGAGGTATATTTATAACATTCATGTTTAAACTAGGGATGGCATTTTTCTCATATTTTACCATTCGAATGTTCGAATCGGTTTGCATTCGAACGTTCGAACGTTCGAATTATTCACAAACAATCATAAAAACCATGAAACTTGTCTTTATAACATTTTTAAAAAGAAGGTACCTCACATTAAATTTTACCTAAATTAAGATGTAATCTTACTGAAAAATGCCTTCTTTTGTAAAACTGTAATATATAAAATATTATTTTTATTACTAATAGTATTCTGATAACTTTTTTGTAAATCTGATACTTAGCTGCATGTTTCAACATCTGTTCCTCTTTTACAGAAGCAGTTCCAGTACTGATTCCAAGGTCCAAGGATCCACAGAGAGTGGCTGCTGTGAAACCCATCCAAAGAAAAATGGAAAGCCATTCATCATCTGATAGCAATAAGAAAGATAATCAAAGTAACATGCCGATAAGATGTGATCGTGACTACACCGAAGAGGACTGTGACGAAAATTTGCCAAAAACTGCTGAAGTTCCGTTACCACCTGTTATGATAGAAATGTTGAAGATATGCAACTTTCAAGACATATATCAGACGGATAGTTTAAAGTTCTTGTTGAACGAGTGCGATAGTATAGTTGTGATAAGGAGTTCTACTGATGAGGAAACTGTTCAAGCCCAGCAACATATCTACGAATGCCTAAATTCCATTAAGATTATAGAAGAAAGGTTAACAGAACAAAGACTGATATTGCTAAAACGGGAACAATCTAAAAATTGTCTGAAAATTATTTTCGAAAAAGAAAACATTAGGGCATCATTTGTTGTAAACGAAGCCAGAAATATGGTAGAGTGGTATGCATTTGCTGATGCAGATATTGAACAGTGCATGAAACTACTACAAAGTAAAATCATTGTTCAACGAATACCGCTTAGACAAGGTCAGGAATACGTCATAAATGGATGTGCATGGAACAATTTGACAAAAAAAATCGATATTGGAACGACAAGTATTTACGTGGATGAAAATAGCAAAACCATCATCATTGAAAGCTTTTCGGATACAAAAGCTGAAGAAATTAAAAACAGAATAATAGATTTTTTAAAGGAAAATGTTCCGAAGAAACGTACCTTGGTGACACTGGAAGGGGCAAAGGCTAGATGTTTTCAAATCCGTTTGGTAGAACGAATGAAACAAGAGGCTGAGTAAGATTAAAGTTTTACCTTTTCATCGATTTTGGTATTAATATATTTGTCTCAGAGAATTACATTATAATAGTTTAATATTAGTAACTTGAAAATATGTATGTTGGGGTGAAACAATTTATACATTAAATTTGTAAATTGAACATAGATCTGACATGAAGCATTGTCAATATGTGCTATTGTTTTGTTCACCTAGAGATTTTTTAAGCACAGGCGCGGCATCATGTTAGGTAATGACAACTTTGCAAGTCATTTCAAATTTATGACTTGCATTTAAATTTGGGTATTGTTTTTGTAGTTTTTGTAGTTTAAAGTGGCGAATAACATTTTAAACACAATGCAATTTTAATATGTCATATTTTTGTTTGCAAGAAAACACGATGGAACGTTTGACATTAAAGAGGTTACTCGCTCGCCACTCAAGTTGGAAATTATTGTAGAAGGCGAAGAAGCACTAACTGATAAGCTCAACATGCTTGTACATCAAATTTGCCACGAGAGTATAGACTTGGGCAATATTTCAAGCGAAGGTAGTATTTCAGTTTCATATGGTAAATTTTAATTCAACGTTCATAACCTTCCGACAGATTTGTTTGATATAGAAATTTAAATATAATTACAATCACTTATTGTTTTATCAAAATGTGTATTTGATATGTTAGATGACCGGTGTAAGTTTACACGCTCAGTTCATATTGTATACCGGTTGAGAAACTGTGAACAATCCAGGACCTTTCTTTACCATTTAAGACAAAATTTCTTACTCGGATTGTATTATTGTTCGAAATAATTGTTAAACTTTTGGGAAATTCCATATTGAATCCCTTTATTGGCATAAAATTGTAATAAATCTTATTTTGAATTTCCTTAGTAAAATCATATTACTTGATATACATTTGCACTCAATAAACGTTATTTTATATAAGTCAGATATGGCTAACTGCTTGATATTTTATCAAAAAAGGTAAACAATGAAAACTACCTGAATTGATATAAGTTCGAGTAGTATTAATTATGAAATTTTAGCTATAAAATTTCTTTTACAAACTGAGTTAATTGATTTAATGTTTTATCAGCTGAGGATAAATGGTTGGTGTTGCAAGGTTTAGAAGGTCCGGACGGATCGAAGTTCATGAAAAGCTTTGAGGAACAGCACAGCTGCTTTATTGAGGTTTCCAAGAGAAGAGAAGTCCTAATATTTAAATCAAAGTAAATATATACGAGAAAGCCTCCAAAAAATCATACATGCAATTGCGTCTGAAATTTCTGAAAATAGTTATCTTATTCTATGACTTAGAAAAACTACTTGATATTTTATCTGAAAAACGAACATCGATTTTCTTTATAGAAATATATATATTTAATTAGCATTTTCGTTCGTTGTATTGAAATATTTCTATCATGGGATTGGAAATAGAAAGTTAACCAGTCACCAAGGTTATAAAACTGAGCATGGAAACCAGTCTCAAATCTCAAGCATCTGATTGGCTGAAATGGCGACTTGAGATTTAAGACTGGTTTCCATGTCAGCTTTATAACCTTCAGCCCTGAACTGATTTATGACCGGAACTGGTTGACAAACTGTATTGATAAAAGAGATGATTGTGATTTAAACATGTTAAAATATTCTCTCCCTTGTCAAAATAGTTTAAGCATGTGTTTTTCTGCTCTAAAGGTCCATCCTTTAAGTAAAATTATACGTAGAAAAATAGGTATACTGGGGATTAAAATATTTATTAGTGAGGTGATAATGTTCTTGTTCTTCTTTAAATGTGTGTGTTAATCCAGGAATCCATGAAAATAATTTTTGCCACAATAATTGTTTTCGAAGGGTTTGAAATTGAGGCAAACCTGTCATTGTCAGTTTTGACCACGTTTGAATTTAAACTGTCAAGAACACGTTGACTATTAATTTACATTGCCTTGAACGATTTTCAAGTTTACAATCAAATTCCAATCGAAAAATTGCTTTGCTTATGAGAAGAAACAGAATGGGTTTGCAATTACATTAATGAAATAACATTGTTGTATATAACCCGCTTTTTACTGTTATTTTTTCTATTTTTTATAACACAAAAAAACGACATATCTCTATTTATTTTCAGAGATACTGTTTCTGCTGATGCCAAAGAAGTTAAATATGACGAGATGGCTGAAGAGACAATCATTCCTATTATTTATCCCGATTCTGTAAATGGCGACAATGCTAATAGTTTTAGCAGGTTGGAACAAGGCAGTGGAAAAGAAATGCCGTTTTTTGAGCAAAATTACTTTTTGGGTAAAGGAATCAGAAGGAGCGAATGGGATACCTCAAAGAAAAGCTCAACTGATAGAGAATTTCTTAAGGAACAGGAGCGTCTGCTTCAAGGTGCCATGGTATATAGTTTTAAATGTTTTGAACGAACTGACTTTTAAAACTAAAAGTGAAAATACCGCATTGGAGGATATATGTTCACCGCTTTATGTATACCATCGTTAAGGATAAATTAAAATTGTACTGTTTATTGGCTTCAATATTGAACAAGTGAAATATGCATATCAGGAATGGCCACTCAAGCAGACACAGCCTCCCCACACAGCCAAAAAGTAGAGAGAAGAGAGCATGTTTGTACAATAATCAGTTTTAAAATAGGCGCTACAAATAAATAACGAATATGAGAACCCGAGGGGTTACCGCCTGCGCACAAACCGTGGCTAGGCGGCATAGTCTGTAATATGCATTTCCAAAAGATATATTTGAAGGCAGTGGCAAACGACAGACATATTTTACATGTGGGATGATTGATCCAGTTCCGTTGAGTTTATTGCAAATTATTTTACTAACCATGCCTTCTGAGATACATCTCTCTTGGTCGGAAATGAACGTTAGTGCTAACAACATCTAGCCTCTGACGTAACGATAATGATATATTTTCAAATCAAAGTGTTGTTCACATTAATGCTGTAATTGCATGACTTTTCAACATTGGTTATGAGCATAAAATGTTAAATAGAATAATATAATTCATAATACGGTTTTGGTATTGTTATTTTTCCATGATAATTTGTTTTTAATCTCAAACTCCTTACAGTTTTATTACTAATTCTAAAGATAAACCGTTAAACTAAACAGCTGAAATGCTGGTAAAAGCGAATAATTTTATGACACAGTTTATTAGCTGGACGTCATTGCGACATGTTTTGTTAAATAATCCAGCTGTTAACAAATTTCATAATTTAAGTCGTAGGACCTTATCGTAAGAATATTTCATTCTAAAATTTAGAGAAACATTATCAGAAACAGCGACAAATGGTCAGCGTTACTTATTTGCGAAACCATTTTATAACCTTCTTTATTTATAAACAGTTATAATAGTTTCGCGTAGAAGTGACAATATATGGTCATCGTCACCAATGACATGAAAACACTACCTGTATATTTCTGACTTTTTGTTAAAACGTATGTCATTTTCATAGTTAGGATCTCATGAATGTATTTCTTTTGATTCTAACATTTTATTCTTGTTTACACCAGAACCCTAACGATTAAGTTTAATTTTACCTCTGTGTTATTCTATGTTTAACTTTATTGTAGAATGAAGATGAAGCTTTCAAGCATGCTATTGCAAATTCACTCCAAGATCAAACCGCACATGAAGAAAGGTAACAAATCGCTAACAATTTCGAAAGACAACAAACTCCGGTTTTGCTAAGGTTTTATTTATTAAAAACACTATACTTAATATTATTTCTCTTTTGTCATCAGACTTCTCCAAATAATCTTAACCACAATAATAGACCCACATTACTCATAGAATCAGATGTTTTGGCTTCATTAAGCACTTTTGGTTTCTTCAACCTCGATAATTTTTCATAAACCTGGTTTGTAAATACATTTAACTATATGCAATAGATGAAAAGTAAAAAAAATACCACTTATCCTATAGTTACGAACAGGCTTTTACAATCTCCTTTGATCTTCACTTGCAAGAAATGAACAATGAAACAAATACTACAAAATTAAGAATATCTTTCACGATAAATTGTAATAACTTTTTTTAAACCATGATCAACGTGCCATTTTAATTGAATTGAACCAAAAAACATCTTTACTCCAGAGGTACTTTTCAAGACGAAATCAAATTCGACAGGCAGACTGAAAAACCAGTGTTGTTAAATTTTGATACCGATTCTGATGATGCCCAAGTTGTTAACATCTTTAGCAGAGGTGAAGATGTTTTAGGCAACGAAGAAGAAAGACAATTACAATTTGACTACGTAGAATCATCCAACAACTGCGTCGATTCTGATTATGGCGAAAGTGACGATATCTTAAGCCGAGATGACGACGTTAAAGAAAACCTATATTCCAACGATTGCGATAAAAGCAGCAAATCGAAAATGTCAGAGAAACATCAGACCGTAATGCAAAAGCAAAGAATAAATACAGCTCTGCTTCAAGGTTCTATGGTAAATAGTATTTAGCGTTTTGAACACAAAATACATTTTGAAAATACTTCATCTAGCACAATTTGAAAGCAAAATCACATGGAAAACTTTCTGAAATTTAGGTGTTATGTTTTGCGATAGCAAAAACTGAAGTGCAAGTATTAAGCCAAGACCTACAATTCATGATAAATCGTCGCATTAATTAATCGTAGGATAAACTTCTACAAACATGCTTTACACATTTATTTTTGTTCTAATTGCACTGCATAATCTAATTATAGAATGAAGATGAAGCTATCCGACAAGCAATTGAAAATTCACTTCAAGACCAAACCACATACGAAGACAAGTAATATATCTTTACCATTTCAAACACAACTAAGGAAATAAGAAAAAAAAATACTGTAGAAGCAATTATTTTATTTTGATTTTTTGTATTCAAGGCAATGAACCTAGAAGGAAGGTTGTAAGTGTATTGTAAGTTTGGTGCACCCTTACAACGTGTTAAGCCACCGAATCAGGTTCTCCCTTTTGTCAATTGTTTGTGGTATTTTGGTATAATTTAACATCGATAATTATAAAACTATGGTCTTTCGAGCATCTTTTTTTACCGGCTCTTTTTGAAGCTATGTTCTCAAAAAGGTACTCTTAATGATAGGCTTATTGAACTTGAAAGTTCGCACGTAAGAAAAATATATGTTTGTTGTATAAGAAAGTAAAACAGGCATTCCACACTCAGAAAACACAGCCTACCTAAACAGCAACAAGACAGAGATAACAAGGAGAGCAAGAGTTTTATACAAATGAGATTTTAAATGAGATACAACAGTTAATGAAAAATATTTTCCCGCCTTCGAACGGTCAGTGACAAAACCATGAGATGTAATTTTCACTGCTAATTCTATTTATCCTTTCAATCAATATTTAAATTTAAAATGACATACTTATTTCACTATTTACTCTTGTTAAAACTAACGGTAACAAACATATTTTTCAACTAACCGTTTTAAGACAGAGGTTATATGTTTTGTTTTAAATAATTGTAATGTCTTAAGTTTGAAATCTATTGTATACTGTACGGTGAACCTGTGCTTTTTGTTTTATCCATTGTTTAACTTTAATGGCTGTGTTTTCTATGTATTTTTGTTTTACTTTTTACATTAGGTTTGTTGATCACAGCGGTGCATACAAACTCTTGGAACCTAAGCCACCGAGTTTTCAGTATTTAATGAATCAATCAGTTGACGTTTCGGATGAGGCTCAGAAACTGCCAGAACCAAAATTAACTTCGATTCAAATTAATCATATCAACGTTTTACTAATGCAAGGAAAACTGGCAGAACAACAGGTAAAAACTTTCTTTATTAGTTAGCTAAATATATATATATTATATATTTAAATCTAGATAACAACTTATCTCAAATTAGTTTGAACAGAGTTAAAACTTTTGCTGTATTTAAATCACAATGGCCTTAATCAAGTACCAACAGTTATTACTTGCGAGAAACGATGTTTTGAGAAAGCGGGTTGCAGGGTTCTTGATGAGGTGACCAAAATTCATCTATAGATTTCAGACACAAAATTATGTTTTGCGTAGAGTGTAGATGTGCAGGATAAACATTTTATGTTACTGCTGGTTTTTGTTGGTTTATGAACATGGAATGGTATTGATCAGAAATACCGCATTGAAGTTCCATGTTCACCAGCCTATTCACAGCATCGTTTGGAATGGCTCGATATTGTTCTGTATACTTGTTTAAATATTTAAGTCAACCCGGGCTACGCGGCGTTGGTAATAATAGACGTTTCCATTACTTACCATGAATAGGCTCAATCAAACCAAGCCTGAAATATTTTAATATTTGTCGCGTTCGGTGGTTTTCAAAGTTCCCCTTTCATCAATTAAATGTACATGTACTGTTCTATAACGAATTGCAGTAGTATATCAGTAAAGTTCTTATAGATAAGTTCAATTTGTTTTCCTTGTTTTTGTCCTTGAGTAAGTATGACAATATTGAGCTGTGTCATTGTGTTTTTTTGTGTACTTTTATATGTTGTTCAGACTGATGTGTTAGTAAATGTGTCGTCACCAACTGGTAGTATTACAGAAAGTAAGGTCTCGCAATCAATTGTTAACCGTGGAGGTGATCAATTACTACAGGTTCAAACGTATTTATTTTTCTCCTTATTTTATGTAAAAGCGTTTTAATTTGAACTAATTAAGTTAATCTGAACTAACTAAGTTAATCTGAACTAATTAGAATTTGTTGAAACTATCTACTTAATTCTTTATCGGTGTCGCCATCAATTTCCCATAGCCAAGATCTTTAACTCTAACATTAAGTTTGATTCTCTATGGTCTTTTCAGACAAATAATAACATGCAAGCTTACAAACAGTGTCATGATTTTCAGACTTATAATACTTCAGCTTTGAAAGTAGATCACTTGTTTACCTTTCTATTTAAAATATGTATACGAAGTGTCAAATTTTTCAAAAAATGTTTTTGTTACATTTAATGTTAAAGTTAAAAGTTCTATTCTGTGACAGCGTTGGCGGTGAAATTGTAAACACTTGATTAGTGTCATATTAATGCGCCAAACTGGACCTAGAATTTTTCCTAGAAAATTTTATTTACTATTCAAACTAAAGCTTAAAATCTTAGCACATGTTTTCATAATAACCAGAGTTGTAAAGTACTTACCTACACATGAGTCTTACTCGGCGTTTAAAACCCCCAAATTAATTGTGAAAATGTAAATAAAATGTTATTATTATTATGATACTCCTACCATAAGAATAATAATTAACACATTTATATTTTACAGAATTATAATGACGCCATCAGTTACTGTTTCGGTGGTATAAGTAACGTGGTGAGTACGAAAGCATCTGGGAAATTACGTTGCAAGACAGTTCTACATGTTCGGCTTGAGCCAGGCCCACATAACTGTCAACAAGTAAATATATATAAATACTCTAAGTCAATAGATTTATGATGTTAGGTGACCTTTGACAACTAGAAGATTGAATAAGAATAATATTTAATTAGTAAGTAACTTAATGCGGGCAGTAAGTATTTGTTTATTTTCAATATCATAACTAAATGTGGTTAGTGCTCGGAAAATTCGCCAGTCAAGAACCTTCTTTTCGACGGCTCTGTACAAAGTGTGGGTATACTATATTTCTAGTTACTTTATTGCACTTCACATTAAAAAAACAAACATTTTACTTAAAACTGATGTTTGTATGTGACGCTATGACTGAAATTGGTCTTTACAGGTGTTGGGGCAGGTATTGTCAGAAATTTTAGATGAATGCAATAGTAACGGATACTGCTCACTAGCGTTACCTCCGCTGGGTGTTGGACGAATTTACAATTATCCAGCGAAAGTTGTGGCTCAGCAGATCCTACAAACTATTTTCATGTATCAGCAAGAAGGATACAACAAAAGCCTTAGAGTAGGTTGGAGTTATTTCTTTACGACAACTTGTACCTGTCTGTTCAAATGAGAACCTGTTGGGGCAAGTGTGAAGTTGGAGCACCCTAGGACCTGGCTTAAATCCCCAATGGAAATTGTTTCGTGAATTTTCTTTGGCGTCTTATTTTAAATTGATTTTTGTATAACCATGCTCTCTTCTCTTCTCTACTGTTTTGCTGTTTGGGGAGGCTGTGTCTGCTAGATGTGGCCATTCCTAATATGCATATTTCACTCTTTAACGTACGTTCTACCACACTTTATGTCAATATTTATTAAAAAGTGTATTTCAGCAGCAGATCACATAATTAACAAAACATGATGCAAATAGATAGGACTATTTGTTCCTGTCACGAGTAGTATTCCTTTCAATCTCGATCACTGTCGTGCAAGTTACCCTGGACCGAATTTGGGGTGCACTGAGGTTTTATTGTTTCAAGTTTGTCCACATGTTGCGTGAAGACTTGGGCTCAAGGTTATAACGCTGAGATTGGAAACCAGTCTCAAATCTTAAGCATCTAATTGGCTGAAATGGCGACTGGTCGCCATTTCAGCCAATCAGATGCTTGAGATTTGAGACTGGTTTCAATGCTCAGATTTATAACCTTGGGCATTGGTTCATTTGATGTAGACGATTGCTGCCTCAGTGATTGCTTGCTTCTTTTTGTTTATAGTTTTACAATGAAATTGGAAGAAATTAATGACCTTTTCGGCATTTTTTTAACTGAAAGATTTGAACTTACCTTTTGTGTTTAATATTTATGTTCATGTTTCAGCATGTAACAGTAGTGATCTTCAATGACGATCATAAAACTTACCATGAATTTGATGATGCTTTCACCTCTTTTAATACCAACGGTATACACAAATTTATTTCGGAACCACTCTCTCCTTATCTATTGGAGCAGTCGTCTTTACAACGTAATCGTGAAGGTTTTCATAAAGTATTGTGCGCACCTTTAAATCAAGATAAACGACAAACAACGAAACGAAGTTATTCACCAGCGAGATCACAGCACCCTCCAAGTTATCAAGGAGCAGTTGCTATGGCCAGTTCAGGTGCTAGTTATAAAAAGCAACAACAATTGAAAAGTGTTACAAAGAAACATTATTCAAGGTCAAGTCCAGCTGACGACCATTCGTTACACCCAGGAAGACATTCTAGCCATAGAGAAATGTTTAAGTATTCACGATATCCACATAAAAGTTCGGAAAGGGAGACATCAATGGGAAAATGTAAAGAAGATTTGCGTGGTATGTATATGGAACTGTTGGCAGGATCTACCACTAATAAATAAAACCGACCTCCAAAACCATTTTCCATATAAAGCTTAAAATTATATTTAAATTATTATTTCGATTAATGATGATTAAAAGAAACTTGCACTTTCCGCTACTGTTTTCAGTTTGGCTTCAGCATAATTTGATTTATAAACAACCTAACTTATGTTGATTCGGTTCTTCTGTTTTAAGTCAGAATGGTATGTGTTGCTGTGAAATGTGTGGCATTAAACACGCCAATGACATCCTCTTTTTCTGCCCGCATTTTCGTGTTTCGGTCAAGTGGCGGTATAAATATTAACTGAATCATGACAATGCTTAATTTTAACTAATCTGTACAATTAACTGAAATGAAGAATTATCATATTTGATATCTTTTATTATTGATACGAACAATTTCAGTTTAATTGCTTTTAATGAAATACTGTTTGATAAGAGTTTCAAATGTATTGTATTAAAGATTCGAAACGTATGTGATCAAACAATTAACACATCTTGAATTATCCTTTTTAGGCGACCAACCTGTGGAACATCTAAAAGTGGAAGTATTTTCTGATAACTCGGACTTGTGTGTCCAGGCAAGAAACTTACTTGAAAACGAGATCAAAAAGAAATTTCTTTATGAAGACAAAATACCGAATACCCAAAACATTTCGAGGGAGGCAAAGAAGATGATAAAAGAAATAATTTTCAAGCATTGCATTAAGTCTTACAAAGGTTAGTTGGAGCTCCTTTATTCACCGTAATATAAGCGCCGTCCGCAACAAATATTGCCTTTTGACTATGTCAAGAAGCAGACATCTTCTTCCAAAATGTTTGATGTAATTTTAAAAAAGTGACTTTCATTTTAGTATTACAAATTTTCCAGATTGAAATGTGATATCCATCGTGTGACAACTTGCAGGGTCTGTATTTTACAACTTATTAGCTTTCTAGAGCCTGTTAAAGATCTTAATGAACCCAATCTTTGCTTTGACACAGGGGCAATCTGATTAAAATCATCTCCACGCTATCAAAGGCTATCAAAGCATTTTAACGGTATTAAATATTGTTATTCAACTTTTTGTTGTTAGTGGTATATGAAATTTATCAAACTAGCGTCGATAGATTTACAAACATTTGTTATAAGATTGATTATAAGAAGCTAAGGTAATATTTTCTTTTATCACAATTTTGTTTTTTAGATGGATATGGATACTTACTTAAAGGGAACAAGGAAAATGTTGTAGAAGCACGTGGAGAGATATTGTTTGTTCTGTTGAAAGAAAAAGAAAGCCAAGAAATGAAAGGTTGCGGACAAGCAAACTTTAGAAGGGGAACTAAAGATTTCGCGAAGTTGATGCAAGAAGATAAACCTCATATTCCATCATATTGGAATATGGACAGACCAGAATTACTTTCAAAAATAGAAAAATTTGTAACTAGAAAGAAATATAAAAAAGTTAGCCTTCCTGAGGACAGTCTTCCTTTTTCCGCTATCATTAAAATGGTTAACGCCACTTTTGATCCAAGGAAGCTTGGAGAAGGGCGAGATGCCGTTGGCCTTAAACAGTTAAATTACTCGAAATTATTTATCACAGAAATTAAGAGAATAGAAAACCCGGAACTCTACGAGAATTTTGCAAGACAGAAACGAGTGTTATTCAGGAAGTTGACTGCGGCTGGTGAAGGGCGTTACCCAAAAGTTTCAGATCTTCCTCGCTGTAAAGGTGCAGTATTAACGGAAGCTTATGCCCGAGGTGCTCTTGATGAAGACACTCATTCAGAGTTGAATGAGGTGTTTCTATTTCATGGAACAAATGAAAAGAAAGTCGATACGATTTGCAATGATGGGTTCGATAATAGACTCGGTGATGAAAATGGTATGTATGGTCTAGGAATATATGGAGCGGAATGTTCAATGAAAGCAGACCAATATGCAGGTAAATTTTAAAATTGAATAATTTTTAAATTCAGTTTTAAACTTATCAAAACATATTCACAATACAATAATCTTCCAAAAAGGAAGTCAGTTAGAACTCTATTTAAAATTATCCCTCTTTATAATTGCCATCAATAGTGATAATTTTAAATAGAGATTTATCAAAACATATATTTGGTAAATCTTATTTAGACATGAAACATATCCCAGCCTTATATGTGAATACATTTCAGATGATAAAGACGCAAGAACAGGAGGAAAAGGCCAGAAAAAGAAAATGTTTTTGGTGCGGATGTTACTAGGTAACGCCTTCCTCTGCAACTATCGTAATCCTCGCAAGTACCGCCGTCCACCATGTACTCGTTCTACATGTTTGAAGTATGAGTGCAGCAATACTGGCCATGTTGGCAAGTTTGGCCACTTTTTTGACTCAATTATTGGAGACAATGGAAAAATGTTCAGAGAATTCGTGGTATATGATAGCAATATGTGTTACCCGGAATATCTTATCACATACGAGAGACGCTAGGCGTGCAGATGTTAAATGGAAGCAATTAGACAATTCTGTAAAACAGATGCGGTCGTCGGGGTTTTACACATTTTATTTACAATTTCATACGCTGCTTATGTTTTGTGTTGGTGTGCTGTACAATGGTGCTTAGTCGGATGGGTTTGATTTAACTGACTAATTATACCTATTTATTATTAAGAGCAGGCCTGATTAGTACCGCAATTTCGTGGGAAAATCTATTTGAAAAGCATCAATGTTCTGCATACAATTATAAGACTTAGCCACATTGTTTGTTATGAATGCAAAGCGGCAATTTTGAAATAGCTACAAAATCAGGCATTTCAATCATATGTAAATTAATTATCATGTCCTATGTATATGTTTGATTGGCATACTTGTAATAGTTCACACATGCACTTAGAGAGCATCTACCATGTTGTGCATTTTGGAGTTTTTAAGATAACCACGTAACAGTTAATTTTGTGTGTTACTTTTTAATACGATTAAGAATAAAAATAACGTTTTTTTAATGTTAAAATAAAGTATACAAGTTTTTTGTCAGTTTATAAGGATGTAAAATAACGATCACTTTTGGCAGATTAGAAGTTCACAGTTTATATTACAATTTCCATCTTGGGGCAACCGGCAAAGCTTCTTACAAACATAACATTTTTACATGTTTTAAATTTTACTCATGGTGTACATAGAGAACCATTGGTCATTATTATATAACAACTATTTTGAATCATGAAATTTATTAAAAGAAAATTTCATGAACGAAAGAGAAACTAACATTATCAAAAATTTATGGCACAATAACAGTGTAAAGCTTTCCGTCTACGAAGAGTCATATCTTGTCTTTGCACGGATCAAGTGCTTAGAATCGGACCGCTTTCATGATCGTTCTTGGTAACAAGGTAACATCTGGGTTAGTTGGCTTAGGCAACGATTATGGCACCTTGTATATATTTCCAACGAATCCCCAATCCTGGTTTTCATCATCAAAGCGATTATATGTGTAACATTGAAAATGTAAACATTATATACTCGAATAAGAAACTGAAATATCTTTTGAACCTATAGTTTGGGTTATTTTCCACTAGTTATAAAAATCAACATGCATTAACGACTTAAGCGGAACCGGCGATATGGTTTTATCGATGTAATAGGGTTTATATAGTTTGATCATCGTATGAGAATATCTGAAAAGGGAACTTTTCAAAGAGAAATATAATGGTTGAAAAGTTTGTTCTTTGTTTAAACATATCATGCATTGGCTACTTATACGCCTGTTTAATGAAACAAGACATTGAGCAAATGCGGTTTCTATTTTATTTATTATTATTTATAATATCAGTAAACTATATTTTGGTAAAGACTGTTTCATTCATTTATAAAATAACATAACTTTACAATACATTTTTCTTATCATAACCTACTGACCGAATTACATAAATAGGTCATATATGGCACATTAACAACACATTGTTTAATCTTATAAAAAAGATCACTAAAGATCATAACCTACAGACCGAATTACATACATAGGTCATATATACATTTATAAACAGGTAACAAGTAAAATTAACCACTGTGGTTAGTAGATCAAACATCCCTATGTGGTCATGATAATAACTTTTTCTACTAAAACAAGGCAATAATATTTGAAGTGAAATCAATCCTGTGTATGAATACAGCGAAACTTCTATTGAAATGCCCGTCAATGTTATAAATTAATGTTGTTTATAACGAAAATTTGATGTAATTGGTTAATGCAAAAGAAGTACTATATTTTTATGTTTTTGAGTATAAGAAACGATGCTATTTTTTCTAAATGATTTCTTTTCTTACGTTGAAAGTTGAAGGTATTTGTCTACGTCATTGAATTTTCAAATGAAATAAACTGATAATAACATTATCGTAAATAGTGTCAATTTATCAATAAGTAACAACAAAATTTTATTTAATTTTTATTAAACTTGAAAATCTAGTTATTCAAAAATGAAGAAAGAATCTAAATTCTTGTTCGAATAACTGGTCTATTTTATCGAAATTACTACAAATAATTATTTCCCGCTGGAAATTATGTTGAACATGTATCACAGAGAAATGAAACTTCACAGACTATTAGACCATTAAATAAATCAATAGCACAAAGCAAGTTGCAAAAAAATGATGGTTTTCTTGCATTCCACTTGACTAAGTTGAGGATAAAACTTTCAGAAGACTATGTTGGCTCGGCAAGCTCAGCATTGCATTACAAAGTAAGAGGAAGGAAGTTAGTTCAGTGAAATGTAATGCTATATCACAACATTTACTTTAAAGCTGCATCACACTAAATGATACACAGATGAGAAAATGATCAAAACTGATGAAGGACTGATAGTTTTTATGCCCCCACCAAGTTGGGGGGGGGGCATATAGAGTTGCACTCCTCCTAAACTACCGGGCGGATTTCTTTCAAACTTGCACAGATGTGTAGATGATCGTAAAGAAAGGGATTTTTTCGTGCGACAATTTTTACCAGAGTTATGGTCCTTTGTTATTACAAATTTTGTTGCAGCAGTGGGGGCATCAGTGTCCGAGGACACATTCTAGTTAACTTGGGAATCGCTCCTTATGTACAAATAAGATAAGCATTATTTTTCAATCGCGTTAAGGGCAATCAATTGTTTTGTGTGCTTTCATAAGATATTGATATTCCTTATTTTTTTTAATATTTTGAAAAGTTCAAGCAAACGACTTGAAAATCAACCTTTATGAAATGTGCACTTCGAAATTTTTGAGTATTGAACACGAGAGTCATAACCTTAATATTTCTATTAAAAGTAACAAGAAAAGTATAACACAGATGTGTTATATGTGGACGACATTTACAAGAATTTAGATGTTGGGTGTAAGAGTTTATGCAGGTGATGGATTGTTTTTAAACAAAGAAAAACTTAAGTGATAATATATTGTTGTCTTTTATTGGCAAAGGGTATTGAACGTTGAAGGATGTGCTTGTGTATTACATGTAGTTGTGGAACGCGTTGTATACAAGGAGTGCGGTTTGAAATGAAATACACCCGAAATGTATGGCCTGGGGTTTATGATGAAATTTGTTTGCTGAACATTTACAAGTTTGCAGTAAATGTAGTGAATGATTTGAAAACAAACGAATTGAACAGTTTTCCTTTTAAATATAATAATAACTAGCTGGAAAATAGTGGAAGAGATCGTTGCTATGGTAACATGCAGTATGATGAAGAATTGCCAGAACTATATGTATTGATATGTATTCATTTTAGGATACAAAATAATTTCTCACATTTTAAGGATTTACTACACTCCTCATTGCACCTTAATCGATAAAACAGAAAAGTATCAACATTTCAAAAACGGCAAAATGCCTTTCAATGAAATTTTGCACAAATGAATGTTAATTTTGTTTAGTTTGATAATTTTCTTTTTAATCGATGGTCGAACAAGGAGGAGTGTAGTGGATCGTTAAGAGCACTCAAAATTTCATAAATGTAACTGATTTTTCATTATTGTCATTGTAAATGTTCATAAGTAGATACTCTACTGAGAGCTATGTAAGCCATTCCTCTTTGTAATATCGTTTCACGATATCAACAGCAGCTGAAGATAATGTTAGACCTTGCACTTTGTGGACAGTTACACCAACATTAAATTTTCATGAAGAAGCTGCCTGGAAGTTAAAAATTATCATAGCACCAACCACATTACAATGAATTGCTCTATATAAACTGAACAGTACCTTTCAAAATTGTCCTACCACGTACATGGCAATTTCTTTGGTACTTTCAGTATGATATCTATACTAACTTTCTATAGTCAGACACAGCATCTTGATCCCGTAAACCAGGGGGGCTGGGGGATGAGAGGGGGTGGAGTGAGTCACACTGCAATACCACCTCAAACCAAATTATTCTGAACAACAGAAATAGACCTACAAAAATTGTTATACAATCATTATTTACTTTATAGACACGAAATCACCTTCTTCTTGTAAAACAGAAACCCACTAGAACCGTCGATTTCAACATCAGAAACATTTGTAAACAAAGAACCATCATATATAGGTCACATTCACGCGCCAAAATCAAGTCACAGGATCGCAAATATTCGTAAACAAAACACAAACTTCAATATCTGCCGAGAATAACTAAACAATGTCTCTTACTACATGTACACCCTTTCTATAACTGCTTACAACAATAAACTTTCAATTCGCATATATTTTAATCAAAAGAAAACACCAACTCATCGATCTATTAATCTATATATATATATATATATATATATATATATATATATATATATAAACTTTCAATTCGCATATATTTTAATCAAAAGAAAACACCAACTCATCGATCTATTAATCTCTCTCTCTCTCTCTCTCTCTCTCTCTCTCTCTCTCTCTCTCTCTCTCTATATATATATATATATATATATATATATATATATATAT
>JAZAYU010001548.1:0-30945 GCA_038501625.1 Corbicula japonica | reverse complement strand
AAAAGAGAAATCAGTGATTGTCATCCGTTTACGCGACCAGGAAGCGACCAGAAAATTGAAGTTCAAACACACCTTTACTAATATCTCGTAAAGTTTACTTATGTAAGAAACGAGGACACAATAAATTGTTGTCAGTATCATATTACTCATGTGGGCATTTAAATCTGATGTTTTGTGTTGTTTAGTTTTTGTGAATTTATGTAAATAGAAGTTAGGGGAATTTTTAGATCTCGCTATTTTTCTTTACTGTTCTAACGTGTCTTACCATCTGCGAAATAAAGATACATTAATAATAAACATTTGTGCAAAGTTTCATTGAACGGCATTTTGCCGCTATTGAGATTTTGATAATTTTCTTTTTATCGATGAACGTGCTTGGGAGGAGTGCGGTAAGCCCTTAAGCTTATGCTGGAAAACAACACTAACTATTTTGACTTCACAGGCTTATTGTCTATCAGAGCTTATGTAGGGAAAACAAATCCGAAGTTTCATTTTGTCGTTCTCTTAAACGGGAACGCTGGTTTACATTTTTGACGTCTTAGTTGGGTTGTATGAGAAACCCACTGAAAACAGTGTGAAAACAGCAGCCTCCTAGAGTACCGCTTCCCTTAGTCCGTCCAATCTTGACAGTCACTTGGTCGCCCGCATCAAGTTTTGTGAGGACGCTAGATGATCGCTGTAACCATCGATCATTATTGCCATCTAAAAAGATGTAGCCAATCTGTGCATAGTTTTTCATCACATATAAATGCAGCTGAAACAGAAAGTTGATCTGCATGTGTTTACTATTACGTCAGATTCGGACAAAAAGATTTAAACATGCTATTGGTTGTAGTCAAAATTAACATTAATAACATGATGCAGTGAATTAAAAGATTAAAACACGCTATCGGTTGTAGTCACCATTTACATAAACATGATGCAGTGTATTCAGTTGTAAACAAACCATTGTGTCTTCGTTAAGCACTGACATTATTAAAATACCCCTGTAAGCCAGTTTCAACAGTTTTATATCTAGGTTAACTATATCAAACTTTTTTTCCTGTTTTGTACAAAATTTTATTCAGTCTGTGTAGCTTGGTTTTTATCAGCGTTAGTACGTAAACAGATATTTACCCAGTTTCCAGGGTCTTTAGGCTGAGAAGATGCAACAACGCTGAAGGTATATAATCCGTCAAATGGAGCGCTGAATATTCCGGTATTATGATTGTAGCCTGCAGCAGAGTGGGTGTGAACTTTGTCAAACACGACAGTCTTCTCCGGTGGTGGATTTACCATGTCGTTCGAAAGTTCTGCCATGAAAAACACCTGCCTTTTCTCTGCGTTTGAATAAAAGAAACTAGCATTGGTGTTCCGCCGAACACATGTGTCGTCTGCGTGCAATAAGTTGAAATGTGGGCCTTTGTTTTATCATATATGATAAAAATATGTAATTCAATTTGCATTGAAATAAGTAAGTAAGTAAGTAAGTAAATTGTTTATTATAGTGACATGTGTTATTAATGTACAAATATACATACAATACATGAATTATTGTGTCAACACCCGGCCCAACGGGCCTATATGTCACCTTAAAATATATATACATGAAATATTTCAGTGATCAAACAGATTATTAATTAACAATATGACAAAATGGATATAAACAAAATACAATTGAAATCAAACATGCAAACATCAGTTATAAATAATACGTCTTCTTCTAAGATACGCCGAAACAAATACTACAAAATTACTAATTTTAATTGACCAGTTCTTTTCTTGATTGTATATTCCATTTATATGCAAAATAAAGTTTCAGGTTAAAATCTTTCATAGGAGGACAACTCAAAACAGATATAACTTTATTATAACAGTTGCCATATATCAAGTAATGTGTCAAACGAACAAATACTTTCCAAGTTATAAGCAATTAGGTTTCCAGTTATATTAATTGAAAGGGGCATAACTAAAAAAGTTAATCAGGAGTTATCACTCTCATTGTAACAGATGGCTTTGTTGATGCAGTTGACATATGTCAAATATACGTGTATAAGTAAACATGACCATGTTAAGTATCGCATCAAAGTCATTTAAATGGGGCATAAGTTTAAAAAAGTGAAACAGGTGTTTTCATTCTTGTTGTCAAAAATGGATTTGTTCATGAAGATGATATTATCTTATTATTAAGCTAATAGAACAACAATAGAACATAAAGTTCCATATGGAAGTCAATTGAAAGGGACATAACTCCAAAAATGGTCAAACAGGAGTTATCATTATTGTTGTTACAGATCGCTTTGTTTATGCAGATGATATATCCCAAGTATTAAGTTTATAGGACAAGTACTTTCAAAGTTAAAGGCAACATTAGGTTTCATATTAAAGTCATTTGAAAGTGGCATAACTCAAAAAAAGTGTAACAGGAGTTATCATTCTTGTTGTCAGAGATGGTTTTGTTACAACAGATGATATATTCCAAGTTTTATTAATGGAAAAAGAACTTCAAAGTTATAAACAACATTTAGTTTCATTAAATTCATTTGAAAGGGGCATAACTAAAAAATAGACTTTGTTCATGGAGATGATATATTCTAATTATTTACTTAATAGGATAAGGACTTTGAAAGTAATGACAACATTAAGTTCCATATTAAAGTCGTATGAAAGGGAAAAAACTAAAAAAAAAACGAAACAGGAGTTATCATTCTTGTTGTCACAGATGGCTTTGTTCATGCAGATGATATATTCCAAGTATTAAGTTAATAGGACAAGTACTTTCAAAGTTATAAGCAACATTAAGTTTCATATTAAAGTCATTTGAAAGGGGCATAACTAAAAAATACTGAAACAGAAATTATCATTCTTTTTGTCACAGATGGCGTTGTTCATGCAGATGATATATTCCAGGAATGTAGTTAAAAGGACAAGTACTTTCAAAGTTATAGGCAACATTAAGTTTCATATTAAAGTTCCATATTAAAGTCATTTGAAAGGGGCATAACTCAAAAAACACAGAAACAGGAGTTATCATTCTTGTTGTCACAGATGGCGTTGTTCATGCAGATGATATATTCCAAGTATTAAGTTAATAGGACAAGTACTTTCAAAGTTATAGGCAACATTAAGTTTCATATAAAAGTTGGGGGACAACCGGACGACGGCTCCGACGCCGCCGGACAATATGATCCCTATGTGTCTACCTGCTATCGCAGGCGACACTAAATATTTTACAGCATTGAACAATAAGAACTCACCTCACAGATGCATCAAATGCAAAGTTTAGGCATTCAGAATGTCAATAAGTTTAGAATATACCTATAGGTTATTAATCAGTGAATCACGAACTTCTGTTCGTTTCAACGTGGTCGGGCAATAGTTCTGATTGTAAATCGTTATGTTATATTGACATATATAAACTACTGAAATAGCTGTTTTGTACCTGTAGCTAAGGTTGTTAACTTCTGAAAGTTTGTCTTGTGTTACATAATCGTTTTTCAATTTCTGTTGCATTGTAAAATATTTGGTCAAGTGTTTCTGGAATGTCGGGTACATACACTTCTTAAAAGTCAAGTGTTTATTTTGGCTCAGATTCAATAAAAAGCATTATTGGAAAACAATACTTATTAAAAAATTAATACGCATTAGTTCCTTTTCGAAATGTCCGTGATAAATAAGGATTTATGCCAGAAGTTTAAATATTCATGAATATGAATTCTCAATATATAATTCTTAAATTAAATAAACAGATTACTATGAAGTATCTGCAAAAGTTGCAAACGAAACAAATCTGTAGCGATTTTTGGAAAATAAGTATGTATTAGTCCTTACCTTCAATTGATGTCATTTTAGTTTCCAGTTCTTGAAGTTTCTGCATTATTTTGTAATCATAGTCAAATCTAGAGAAACATTGTGCTGGCTCCATATCCTCAGCACCATTCACTTTGCGACCTAATGCAATTAATAGGACAATAGTGCACAGCTCCATTATTAACATTTTAAATAATGCTTTAAAATTCCTGTTTAATTTCCTTGCAAAGCTATCAAGGGAGCTCCTCTTCCTGAAGTGTGCATTTGCTTTTATTCCCACGTTATCATACTTTCTAGACATATTTACAAGTTTTTTCTTAGCAGATAACTTACTGGAATGTAAACAAATTTATCTAAATATTTGAATAAATCTACGCACTTACTTAATATATTTATCCGGAATATGCTTACAGACGTTTTGTTGTCTAAAGTGTTTATGTAATGTAAAATGTGTGTTGATGGATAATATTAAAGGAATACGTTCGGCTGATTATAACCTTTGTTTAAATGATACAATGTTTTTTGAATAATACAATTTTCGTAATCAATTGATGACGACGAATACGATAATTGTAAAACTTTCTTTTAATTACACTGATAATCGTTTTTCCGAGCGTAGCATGAGAGCGGCCATTATTGACATCTCGTTGTCTCGCGAGAGATAAAACTTCCGTTTCATAAAGGATATACGCAGAGATGAATGCAGGCAAATTTATTTATATGAAAACATTGCTATATGCGGGAAAATATTGCATTAAAAGGAGCACAAATAGGAAAAAATCACATTATAGTTTTAGTGTATTGAGTGTTTTTACCTTTTTATCTTACATTTTGCTCAAGTAATTGCATCGCTCACTAGGATTCAGAAGACAATATGTTAAATGAGAATGTGATACGCTACGATCGCTTTGAAATTTTCCTTTTAGTATAAATTAACATTGAGTTTACTATTGTCCCCTCACGTCTCCTCAAATTAAACATGTCAATTAAGTTTTTTCACACCATTTTAATATGTCACCCGATCTTCTTCGGAGCAAACTGGCTAGTGAGATTAACGTATCAGTTAGAGGCAATTAACAATAATACGGGCGTGTTAAAACTTGTACCACTCAGTGTGCAACATTAAATTTTATAATTAGATTTAAGAAAGAAATATACAATTTTACAGTAAATGTTCGTTTTGAAGTATTGAGTTGCACTCAACCCCAGGCTTAGCGGCGTGTAGATTAATATGCATTTCAATTAATAACCATGAACAAGCTTAATCAAACCGGGCCTGAAACATTTTCATATTTGTCAGGGTTCGGTGACTTTCAAAGTTCCATTGTCATCAACTTAAATTTTCAAAATTACATTAATTCAATTCAGGGCCTTCCCCTGGACATTATGACACAGGTATGCCTTCATTTCTTAACAAACTTATATGGGACGATTGATCTGCCGGTATGCCTTTAATCTTTGTCGGGATGGCTTCATATTCAATAAACAGCTCAATGTCCCCCGAGCCATTTGCACTGCTGTGGGAAACACCAACCGTTTACAACCCCAGACAAAGATCTGACAAGCTCTAAATTCGCCGACATCCGTTTATTCGAATTCGTCGTGTCATATAGTTATTGTGTCTTCAGGTCGCAAATGAAATTTACAGATCAAAAACGTTACGGTAAAGCAAATAAGCCAAGGACGATCAATTTCTCTACTTTTTTTCTGGGTAAACTCCGCCTCCCGATTAGTATGCATGTTGGTGTCTTTTGATTGCGCGGACCACCTGAAGTCGGGTAACTATTACGCAAACGATACGAGTATAATTATCGTATAATTATTCTTTTTGCACCAGAAGAAAAACATAACTATGTGAATTTAGTGAAAACAAGAATTATTCGACTTTTGAATAATAAATTCAAGAAAGATGTATTTTCAGGGATCTATGTATTACATTTTTTAAAAAAGACAATGGTACTTGTTAATACAAAATGAAAAAGTGGTTAATGTGATCGCTTCAGATGCCGCATACAACAATGACTCTAGATCGCTGAATTCAAACGATTACCTCCAATTTAAGGACATCGTGTATATACGAAGTAAACGCATTTTGGCCGAAAAATCTGCCAAGTCGATCAGGAAAAATATTTTACACCAAATATTGGCCTCACTACTCTTAAACAAGAAAATAGGTTAAAATGTGCTACAATTCTCGGCATTCTTTTGTAATTAATGGTGGCATAACAAGCAGTTTCTTTCAATCTTGGCTAATTCAGTTTCAGAATTTTCAGGCTCAAAATCATACACTATTATATATTTGTTAAATGAATGAATATTCCATGGTTGAGAATGATAAGAATTGGACATCAAATGGAAACGATACGAACGGAAGTGTGTAAATGACGTCATCAGCAGGTGCGCGCATCGAAAAGGAAACAAACATGGCGACGGTCATAGATGCCCGCCGATTTTGCAAATAACGGATCTTTGACAAGAGATAACTTTGTCAATATTTAACATAAAATAAAGTTCTATACGTCAAAATGATGCATAAGTAACGCTTAATAACATAGTACTGGTGAAATCCAGCCAAACGTATTCCTTTAAATAAAGAATTCTTAAATCTATGTTAATCATAATCAAAATGAAGAGTCAACTGATAAATTTTTAATAAATGAACTAATATTGAATTCTCTAAATACTCGTCGAACCCCTGGAAAAAGTATCAACCTCTTATAGGATGATAGATGTTTGCGTCCACAGACAAAATCGATGAAGATTGCAATCAGGTTTTAGTGCTTTGAAAATGTTCAAACTATGGACGACGATCTCTATGAATACGACACCGTTCCCGAGACAAAAGACATTTTTTCTTCTCCACCACACAACACGCAATACGTATTTATTCAACCGTATCGTGTTCTCGCTTCACGGTGTTTTTGCTGTGGCGTAGTACTCGAATACGTTCACACACTTCGTGTATTCTAACTACACAGATCATTATTTTAATTTCTCAGTCGAGAAATGGAGTATACTCTCCAAACTTAACGTAATAAGATACATCATTTTTTACTTCTTTTTTTAAACCATTAAAATCCTACATGTCTTTGAAAACCACTTATCGAGGTATGGGTAAAAACAAAAGTCACGAAATTGAGGGTAGCGGGTATATTCTTCGTTAAAGAAGATTCATTTCTCCTTGTTAATAAAGTAACTATGAAAAATTCTTTGCGATTCTGCTATCTGCCTTTGCTGTAATACAGAAAAGTTTCGACAGTTTTAGACCGTTTCGGTTTATCCGATGTACAACAGTTACGGTAGTCTAGATCATCTAGACGTTCTGTCATTGATCAGTATCACACTGCTCTGACGAACGTTTAGAGATATCGCTATATAAAAAGTCTGACCGACAGGTGGCGCTTATGTATGGTAAACAAATCCAAAATCAATCGCGATTTCTAATGAAATTTGCTAACAGTGCTTTAACCGTATTTCTCCCACACTGGGCAAAATGAAATTTAGGTAATATGATATCGAGCTACAAAATCAGCATTTGGTTTATGAAACAAAGGACGTTTTAGTATTTGCCTACCCCATTTTACATAAATGAATGCAAATATATGGTACGCCGTTGCTGCCTCTTCGTGATAATGGTTTTAGACTGTCACGTTGTATGGTATAGCAGTTGTCATTGTACGGTTATTGATAAAAAGGGAAGAATATCAAAATCTCTCTAACGGACAAAAATGCAATTTCGTCAAACTTTGCATAAATAAATCATATAATGTATGTTTATAATTTATACGTTAAGAAAAGTTAGAACAGTAAAGAAAAATAGTTTGACCTAAAAAGTCCCTAAATTCTGCAGCCAAACACAAAAACAAAGCAACACTAAACATCAATTTAAATGCCTTCCTGAATAATGAGTTACTAACAACAATATCTAAGATCATCTTGTCTAGCACATGTATACAGTAAACGGTAATTGTAAAAGTGTGTTTTGGCCGTTAATTTCATGGTTGCGAAAATGAATGGCAAGAAATTGTTGATTTCTGTATAATTAGAAGTTCTTTTAAAGAATCTTGGATGTTGTCAGTATCATTTTGATCATGTGGGCATTTGAACTGTTTTTGTTTTGCGATGTTTCGTTTTTGTGTTTGATTGCAAATAGAATTTTAGGGATTTTTGAGCTTTATTTTTATTTATGTTCTAAATTGTCTTTACCCTTTTTTTTCTTTTCCTAGTTTGGAAATTATTGTCTTTTTTAAAAATAAATCTAAGTGATTTCAATTTTAAATGTTTCTAAGGTCGCCATTTGGGTATGCAAAAGAATTTTAAAGTTATCTTAAGAAATTAAAAAAAAATGGTTTTCACTTGAGACGTAATTTTGATCCAAAAAGGTCCAAATTTAGAGAAAAAATATGATCTTCTTATTGAAACGATTTCATTCTAAAATATTTATAAGGTTGCATAAGGTAACTATTGTGCTTGCAACATCTGTATAAACTTTTCATCAGATCTCGTGGTAACCGCGGAACCCAGCTTACTTGAACAAGCCTGTGAGCGCAATAATACAGTTAAAAATGCGTGTCGCCGTATGATTTGTCTTTTTGATTTCCAGCTGGCAGGGCGACAGTCTAAAAACAATTTTCACAAGACAACAACGGCGTTTTATACTAATGTCCTAATTACAAGCCTCGTTTTGGAGTGTCTGGTTTTTTAACGAACAATGTCTCCAGACGTACTGATCGCCTTTGCGAAATCAGAGCGTCTGAATGATTGAGACTACAGTTACGTTCGATTTTGTGACTTGGTTTTACACCAACCTCGATTAAATGACTCGGCTTACAAACGCACAAGGGGATTTTATTGGTAATTGCACAGTCAAACAAGATTTCTAAAGTATAAACAGTTCTTTCTTATAAATATAACTTTTCTTAATCATTTTCTAAGTGTTATGAAGTTTCGAATTTTATAATAATCATTTCAGCCCAACCCTAGTCTAATCCTCCAACCATCCTAACAAGGGATCTGGATTTAGAAAAAAAACCCTCTAGACCTTGAAAATAGATAGATATTCTTTATTCATTCTAGAGAAGAGCATCAGAGAATGGAACAAATGACAAATGACGCAACATAATATACAAAACAACGCAAACAAAACAAACAGTGAAAATAGTTCAAACTTATAAATTAAAATGTTAATAAAAGTGATAAAACATTTTATATAAAGACAAATACATCATTCGGTTATTCAGTCACAAAGTATTAAGATCTGGAATTACCCTAAACGAAACATTAAGAGATCTTGTGGAATAGACTTAATCCAATACACACCCGTTTTTCGATATCAAAGTATAAACTAAGATCCCACGATTTGATATGTGCTTACCCGAAACGAAATGGTAAGAGAGATTTTGTGGAATATACACGAACATAAACAGAGTATTGTGTGTAACATAATATAAATATTTTTCACTCTTTCTATTCTTTGATAAAATAAGCTCTTACAAATATAATGTAGGAAACGAACTAATCATTCAAAACAGTTTACTCGTGCGAGATTATCGAGATCAAAACTTACAAGACCTAATATTAGTTCAATAACCTGATTTCTTGGAGACATCTCGCAGAACTTTTCAAAATATATATCGCCAATATAATATGCATGCGTTTCCAAAGATTTTACACAAAACAATACAAGATGCTCGGAAATTGAATTAGTACATATTTTACACTTCAAGCAGAAAGAATTGTAATCTCTGCAAAATAATTTTGAAAGAATTATGACAATAGTTTCGCTAATTTGGGTGATGATCTTCGTAGATCTCGCAAAAGCACCAAGCATTACACAGTATAATTTCATTAAGGGCTGAAAGTTATAAAACTGAGATTGTAAACCAGTCTCAAATCAGATTCTTGATATTTGAGACTGGTTTCCATGCTCAGTTTTATAATCTTTGACAAAGGATACTGTAGAAGTTTGTTGTCAAGTAATATATTATTTGTTGATTCAAATGTAACTTTGGTCGCAATGCTTTTCTTGACTTTATTTTTCCAACATGGTTAAACTTGAACTGTTTTTCTGTTTTAAAGATGGCATAACTGGACGAAAAATAAAAGTTTCCACATATACAAGAGCATCCTATTACACTATGGCAATTTATAACATGTAACATGACTATGTGCACATATATGTGTCAATGGGGTGTTAACTGTACACTGTATGTTAATCTGTCCTCTCGACTAGGGTTGAAGGTTATAAAGCTGAGATTGGAAACCAGTGCCAAAAACTCAAGCATCTGATTGGCTGAAATGGCGACTGGTCGCCATTTTAGCCAATCAGATGCTTGAGATTTGAGACTGGTTTCCATGCTCAGTTTTATAACCTTGGGCATGGGAGCTAGTGACATTATACAAACAAGAATAAATATTACATTCGGAATAATATAATGGTAATTTAGATAATATTACAGTATAGTATAAACTGTATTTAACGGTAGGATTTATATTATTTGTCTATTGCATTGTAAATCCATAGCCTAATTTGTATATACAAAATATAAAGTCATGCCTACCTTGTACCAACAGACATATTATCTACTGATATCACCAATGTTCTTATTGGTCTAGATTTATGTCAAGTTTTTATTATAAAATGGTTCCTGACAGCATTAGTCTTGCAAAATCTTAAATAAATTTTAAAAATAATAATCTTTTTTTCGAATGCAGCCTCTATTCACGTGAAAATTAATCCAGAAACATTATCGTCGGCTTTCAAAAGTTAAATTGTCATTGTAACAAATGAACAACACTTAAACAAACACAAGAAAATCATAACATGTGCTTGTTTTCAAAAGAAAAAATATCATACAGCAGATTGGAGATCGAAAGAATGTTGTCCATTTAAAGTAATGTATACAAAAGAAATTGTAAGCAATAAAAATGTGGATGTTGTTGACGATATTTAAATTAACAGTTTTATAAAGTTCCTATTAACTAGTCTATAAAATAAGAAACAGAAGGCGTATACTAATATGCAGAATCTAGTGTTTTAAATGTCAAATGAACTTGTAAAAATGAAATCTTTAAATATTACACAAATTAAACAAGAGCCAGTCGGAAACGACTGCATGATCGACTGTTCGAATAGTCAGACATATTTAAGCACCATACCCTAAAGCGTCTGTATTGGCGCTTTTTTTCTCCAATTAGGAAATTTTGAAAATCTTTGGAAGCGAATTTTGAATAGTCATTTTATAAGTTGCATCCACAGCGATAAGATGATTAACATAAACAATGTATCTAGTTTTGATATAAATCACTTGTTTTTGAACCAAGAGATGACAGAAGAAAGCAACGATAGTTTTGCAACAAAAATTCTTTTGCGACAAATGTCACGAGTGTTGACATGGGAAACGTTTGAGCTAGTCATGTATAATGTTGTAGATCTGTATTTACGCTTTTTTATATTCATGAATTTTTTTTTCTGGTTTTCTGGTTGTTCCGAATTATTGTTATTGTTCTCTTTATGTTTTAAGTAACATTATATGATACTGTGATTACTTTGTTGTTTTTGTTTTCATACTAACTTTAGTACAGTTAATATTTTAAAAAATAAAAGTTATGACAACATGTTTTGTCTGTTTGAATTTATGCAAAGTTGAGGGGGGATGTTTTGGGATGTCTTGTTCGAATGAAATTCTATCCAATTTTACCTAATCTTGAAGTGATTTTGTTCAACACCTGTCTTTTAAAATAATTCTAATGTCCATTTGAATTTCATGTATTGGAATGTAATACACCTTTGCTAGCATTGAATTGAAATTGAAAGTGTTTCATTTTCAACCTCCAAGAGTTTAACCACTTGTCAACAAAAGAAATAGCTGGTCAAAACATTTAACAGTAACGTGATATAAATGAACATAAATTATTGCTTGTTCAAAAGATATTATCGGCAGGTGAGAGACTGCAGTCGACAAAATTTAAAGACCGTAATCATTCATTGGTAATAAAAGTGGACTGGTCATCTTCAAAAGATAAATGTAAGCATTATGATAAATTCAAATCAATCGATTTAAAGGGTAGAACAAATTACCAACGTAAAGGAGCAGGTGTGAGTGTGAGTGATGAAAATTACAATCTCATTTGAATGCAAACAAAATGATTTAATGTTACAAGAACATTCATATGATTGATAAAAGATTAACGCCATAAAAGATCGAAACTAGCCTTTGTTTATATAATTCATGAAGCTGTTAAAATGAAACGTGATCAATTAATTAAATCCTTCAACAAACTAATTTAAAAGGATCGCTTTTGAACTGCAGTTTTACACAATAATGCTGTTAGATTAAATAATGTCAAAAATGTGAACCCTCGTACACGTTAATACAAACGCTAGATCCATCAGATTATAATTCTAACATCTCCAACGAAAACCAGAAAAAAATATTCATGAATATAAAAAAGCGTAAATACAGACGCATTAGGGGTCGTTGATCTACAACATTATACATGACTAGCTCAAACGTTTCCCATGACAACACTCGTGTCATTGGTCGCAACAGAATTTTTGTTGCAAAACTATCGTTGCTTTCTTCTGTCATCTCTTAGTTCAAAAACAAGTGATTTATATCAAAACTAGATACATTGTTTATGTTAATCATCTTATCGCTGTGGATGCAACTTATAAAATGACTATTCAAGTTATTTTATCATGGGGTAACAAAATTCGCTTCCAAAGATTTTCAATATTTCCGAATTGGAGAAAAAAAGCGCCAATACAGACGCTTTAGGGTAGCAGATCGCTAATATGAATGACAATCTCGAATGTTTCCATGACAACACTGATACATTTGGTCGCAAAAAACCCACCTGCCACAGCTGCCGCGTAGCAAAATGGCGGACTCGTTATTGGGTGGGTTGAGCACATATTACTTCATGATTTTCTTATAAGAAAAATCATTTCATGGTCAAATAAACAGGGAAGAAACTTTAGAAGATATCCGCTTAGAAAAAGACGACGTCCTCAAAGGCTGCAGTAAGGAAATCCAAGTGGAGTTTTGTTTAATATATGATACATTATCTAATAACTAAAACAGATGGATAGTAAAAGTTAGTTGATTATAAATAGACTCATAAAAGTGTTACTGTTTTTTTTTATTTTTAATAGTCTATTTAGCCAGTCATTTGCTTAATTATGTATACTTTGTGATTTCTGTTCGAGGGCTGTTCAAAGATGTTGTGTGCTAACAGTGGTATTTGTTAATCCTCAGCCACTGTAATTGCGTTCAAATTTCAGCTAGAATTGATATTTTAACTGAATTTTATCGCCGAAAATACACGTGTATTTGGACAAACCATGCAAGATCAAATACTATGAAAATTTAAAATAGATGCACACATTTTTGGGTGCTAGCAAACAAGACTATAATTATCAATGAAAGTGATTAAATACCCCCACATGTGTTCTTGATACTTCAACTGGGAACTCTTATAATCAATGTGTGCCAAAATGATAAAATATGTGAAGCCTTTCATTAGATATCATCCACAATTTTTTTCTATTTTTAGTCACAATGAACAATGACCTTGACCCCACCTGAGGCCCATTTTCAATACCAAGTTTCGTCTTCACAGACACTACCTATATTGCAACTTCATCAAAATATCTCATTCCGAACTTCAGTTATTGAGAAAATAATTTTTTTCTATTTTTAGTAACAGTGACCTTGACCCCACAGGCCTGACTCAATTCCAAAAGTCGTCTTCACAGAAACCACCAATACACCAAATTTCATTCAAGAATATCATTCTAAGCTATAGTTACTGAGTGGAAATGAAGTTTTAAAGTTAAAATAACAGTGACCTTAACCTTGAACCCACAGGCCCCAAAGTCAAACCTAACCTGTATCTTGTAATGTTACATCTGTGTCCTAAAAAATAATTAAATCTATGAAGTATTTCTGGTATTATCTTCCAGAAACTGCTTTTCTATGTTAAGTAACAGTGACCTTGACATTGACCCCAACAGGCCCAAAAGTCAAACTCAACCTGTATCTTCTGATACGGAATTCCTGGGGGGACATGCGACTTGCGACTTTCGACTTACAACTTATGATTTAAAACATGCGACTTGCTTCTTACAACTTACGATTTACGACTTACAACTAATGACTTGCTACTTACTACTGATAAATTACTTTGGCATGTGTGCGGTTCTTACAACGCACCGTGAAAAAAACCGCCAATCATGGATTCGTGCCGCAGGTGCAAAACTGCATTCTCAGCGAATTTTAAATTTTGCTTTAATTGCGGCGATGAAGTGCAGCCCAAATGTAACAACTGCGGGCAAAATATTAAAAAAGAGTACTTGTTTTGTCCCGCGTGCGGCAAAAATCAAAGGAAGAGAGTCACTGATACCGAAATTGGAAAGGAGTCTGCAAGTGCAACAAACGATAAGGTAAATATTGAATTTTATGTAGATCTATAATGAAATTTGATGATATCAGGACTAAGATCTATTAATTTTACTATATGTTCTATATAAGGAAATATTTAAATGACAATTCCTGTTATTCATTCTGACCAACAAACTTACCTTTGTTCTTTTCAAGAAAATTGATTCTGCGCATTCTAAACATGCGATTTACCATAGATCAACATTTTGAGGCTTAACAAAATGCGTATGAATTTGCTTTGCCGACCGGCCATATCACACCAATTTTCTGGAAAATCCCGCTCTCTGCAATGATCAGCTAGGACGGTTGCTGTGCAATATAAGGCCTTCAAATTGGACATTGTGTGGTTATTTTAAGTATCCCGGATACCTTCTACAGGATTTTTAAAATTACTCTTAACTGTATGTTTTCAGCCAAAATATCACCATAAATCAGCATTTAATATTTAAATAGGTCACTATTAAGTATTTTCTTTGAAGAAACATCAGGTTCTGTGTCCAAAGTCTTGAGTCCATGAGCTGATCCACAGGTGTTTGACTAGTTACCTCCCTTGTTATTTATATTTACCCTTTCCCTCATACAGTACACGACAAAAAGGCCTATGCGACCAGCATAAAACCAGATCAGCCTGGGAGTAACTCGCTGGTTTTATGCTGTTCTCTTCTCTTTAGTGGTCTGGAAATGAGGGTCTAACAATTAGATTTGGAAATATTCAAGTGTGGCTTTCTACAGATCAGGTTTTATATGGTACCTACTGAGTGTGTCAAAATGAGTTGAGTTAAATTAATATTATTCACTGAAATGTTTGGTTTAAACATATTTATTCCATCCAATTGACATACATTTGATATACACAAAGAATGTAGGGACAGTAAGATTTATTTTTGATCTATTACGTTAATTGTGTTAATAAAAAATAAATTTTAATTCAGAATTATTAAATCTAGTTATAAAATAACTAAGTCTTAATTGTCCCCCATATTTTAATTGCTTTATCGTTTTAGTTCACAAACAAGTCTACAACCGTTATATGTTTTCAAATATAGCTTCTATGGCATAGACATCTAACATCAATTAAACCCTTTTCCTGTTTATCGGCCTTTTCACGTCTTTGCAAAGAGAGAAGACCCAGGCTCAGCATGTGAGATCTGCCTGATCAGTGTCTGCTGTGTTCGCAAAACATAATAATGTAACAAAATACCAAGAAAAATCGGTGGAGTTTGTAAAACTACTAAACTTTACCTTTCATTAACAGCTTAAGTATATCAAGCCAATATTCAACATGGATGTCACTAAGTACATCCTGTATTAAATTATATTTTCATTTGTTTATTGTATTGAATGTGTTCTTTGTATTAGATCTAGTAACATAAATACTAATAGCATGAAGATTCTGAATTAGCCATGTAGAAACTGAGTTTGTTGGCCCGAAAATGTTGATCAATAGTTGTATCCTTTGACTCTGGAGATAATTAAAGGCAATCAAGCATTTTTTTTTCAAAAACTTGTTGAATCAATCAATTATGGATGCAACACATTTATGACCCACCCTCCCACTGTCAGAATAATTTAGACAAAAAGAAATACTTGATTCCATTTATTATAAAATAGATGCTGAAATTTTGTTTACAAATTCATTAAAATTCTAAAGGCTTCTATATAAATTTTAAGTAATTAATTTTAAGTAAAAAACTACAACCTATTCTTATTTGTAATTACAGGCTTTGAAAATGCAGTTTGTCAAATATTTTAATGCTAAATACAAAGATATTGAATGGAGAATACATTTCTGAAATATTCAATTTAAAATGGTTCTTTTTGATACAACATTTGAACATACCAGCAAGCTGAAAAACAGTCTAATTGAGAAACCAAGATCATTATGATTTATTGAATGCACACAAGTTGTATGTTATGTGATCCCTTAAAAGACCCAAGGAATTTAAATATAATATCATGCATATATATATTTTTTATCATTTTCAGGATTTCGTGTCAGATGTAAAAAGGAGACTGCTGCAGATGAAATCTGAGGTGCCTAGCACAAGACAGGTTAATATGTTACAAGAGCATAACTCAAATACTTAATTTTGTTAGGTGCATGAAACTTTAAAGATTGGCAGCTCAAAGATGCTGTATAAAAGAATCATATAAAAACACAGATTTGCATATCTTTATAGCTATTGATTTAAGCTAGATTTTTCAGAACAAAATCTTTTAAAATGGTGTGACAAATTAAAAAGTATATTGCCTTTATCAACAAACATTTAAATGGATTAAGTTTTAACCATATTTATTATGAATGATGTGTGGCTATAATGGTACACAATTTTTCATACTGACACATCAGACAGGGATAACATTTGCTTTAATAGAGCATCAATTTAAATTGAAAAGGTTTCTTTTTTAGCCTTCCATTTTTCATTTATGTATGTATGTATGTATTAAGTATGGTATGGTATGGTACATGTACTAATTTTTGTTTCTACAGACAAAAGTCAAAGCCCTTCTTATTTGCCAAGTTGGGATAAAAGAAAAACGATGTGGACAATATGTTCAAGTGAAACATCCAGGTGGAGGTGGCACCCGTAAAATAAGCATTCCCCGCCATTATAAATACCAAGAAGTAATTGAACTTCTATTGAGGGAGTTCAAACCACTACCAGACCAATATCCAGAGACGGCAGTCCTTCTAGGACAATCTAATGAGGTACTTGATGATACCTTTTCTCTGGAGGAATACTCGCATAAGTATATGGGTGCCACCAGGCTATACCTAGGATTTGAGAAGCTGTAAGTATAAACATTTATTGGCAAATTATTGACAACTTGATCTGGTTTCCTGTTTCAAATAATAATAACTGAAAATATCTTGTTATTTCATACATGTCTTGAATTTATTTTTTTTAAATAAAAAGCCCTGACCCAGACAGCTAAGACAGGGATGTCTGTCTAGGGTCTGTGGGGACTGCGTGGTCCAGTGGTTAAGGTGTTTGTGGGTTCAAATCCCACAGGCTTCAAGTGTGGATTCATACTTTTATTGAGGAAAGCCTTCTAGCTGGCATGGGCAAGGTCTGTGGTTCTACTTGGGTGCCTTTGAGATACTGACTGAAATACTGTTAAACCGGAAAATACAAGAAACCCAATAACTCATATTTTTTCAGAACCAAGGCTTGTCAGTCTCCACCGCCCCCACCTAAGCAGTGTTCACCTGTTTTACCTTCGACTTTGGAATCTCCGCCGAAACCTGTGCAGCAACCACTTGTGATGTCACCACAACCACCAGTGCTAACGCCACAGAAAGCAACTTTCAGCCTAGAAATGATAGCCATGAGGGATGTGATTCAGTACATTGAATCAGGAAAATTTAGAGATTCTCATGCGGTTGAGAAAAGAGAAGGGTTTGTGACAGTCTTTGCGAGAAATGTGGCAGTTCAGCGATACATTGACATGAAAGAAGAAATAGGAATTATCACTGAAATAACTGGGTCTGACTTTGCTCTTATTCCAGAAAATGACTTTGACGAGTTCATCAAGTTCACTGAATCATTTGATAAAACTAACCTGCTGTACATAAACATTCCTCTTTTATATTTTCTAAAGGTAACCAAAACTAATCCAATAAACCTAGAGGTTATTTCAAACAAAGTTGTAAAAGTATCAGAACAATTGTACAATGAATACAAGGTCTGGTATAAATCAGTTGAAGATGAACAACTGTAAAAAATTGTCTTAAAAAGAAATTGTTTAATCCTTAGTGTTCAAGGGCCTTTACTTTGTTTCCAGCTTCCTCGTGGGAGGAAGAACTTTGAACACTATAGATTTAAATTAACCCCCTTAAATGCTAGAACCGAGTTTATTGAAGGAGCCCTCTGATCAGGATCTGCACTGTTTGCCAAAATTTAATATTTATTGGAAAAATCCCATGTTTTAGCCTATTACCCCAGGCAGCATATTAAGATTATATCTCAATATCACTCATCTTGACACAAAACCAGCTTCTTAGGGTTAATGGTTTATATTATAAACTCATCTTTTTATACAAAATGGTATAATAAAGGGTAATCAAAATTTGTGCAGATTCACTTTGAGATTAAACAAACTTTCCCTGTGAGTACATGTATGACATCTTTTCAACATTGTTTGGTATAAATTTATGAAAATAACCAAAAAAATATATATACTTAGATTGTTTCTCTATAAAAGCCCCTTTTGAAGCTATTGTGATAAAAAAAAGCATTTTCTCCATGAGCAAATGTTCTTTTCATCATAATGGCTTCAAAAATTAAATTAAGAAATCTTAAAATTACAATTTCAACAATAGATACTTCGTTTCAGCAATTAAATTTGCTGAGGTTTTGTCTAAAAATACCCTCCTGAATTTGTTAAATAAAAAATTATGAGGAAATTTCAAAGACCTTTTTATATTATGGATTTAACCTGGACAAAACACAAAAACGAAAGGTAAATTACAAAGATTCTTGACATTTAGCATTATGTATCTAAGTATGGGAGAAGATAAGTTTTGGTGTCAACAGTTTTCTGGATAATCAGTGCGCTATATCCGGTATATGATACAATCGGTTTATATACACTGGTACTATTTACCGAGGTCGTTTTCTACACAAAATCCGCATTTGCCTAGACTGGACGTGTTTCGTGATGTGAAATTGTCGACAATCATTGTCGGACGAAAATTGGTAAAAAACCAAACAAACACACATGTAAACAAACTTTATTATTTCGAAAATCACAATTAAATATAACAAATAAATTAAAAAAGCTTAACGTTGCTTTTTACTTTTTACAAGCATGAGCTGATGACTATTTAAAATACAGTTACTAAAGTTCGGTTTTATTTGGTTTACATGATACCGTAAATTTATTAACCAACGAGGGAACGATGGGGCGTTGCATTCGTCAGCGGGATTATGCTCTGTGAACGATAGGGTGTTGCATTTGTCAGTGACATTATGCTAATGGAACAATGTGATGTTGTATTTGTCAATGGGATTGTGCTCAGGGAACGATGGTGATATTTTATTAGTCCGTAGAATTATGCTGACGGTACGACTGGGCGTTGCATTTGGTATTATGCTTTTTTCGCAACTGTGCATGCACATGTTCCGAGATACTCTATTCTGCATGCTATCTGTCAATAACGGTCTTCAACACTTCTTACAGAAGTTAAAACTATGTATGTTAAGAAACATCTTTTGGGAAAAGATAGAACTTATTTGAAAACTATCGATAGTCTGCTACGCCCTGTGCTACGATTTCCCCACCGATACATTGGCGTATAGCAGGCCACACAACGTACTGGATACACTTCCCCTCACTTTTGTACGGTTTGTATATTTGAAACAGATCCTCAAGAAGCATGGGTCTAGAGTTGTAGTCAAAAGCCATGGGTGGTTTTTTGCTGAACATAAACCAGGCTAGCTCCACACACTTTGCTGTGTAAATGTTTACGCTGTATTCGCTATCAGTGTCTTTGACGTACTTGACGGAGAACTTTGATTGAAGCTCTTTTAAGGTTACGGTAAGAAAACTCTGTAAAAATGAAAAGAAGTGTTGACTTTATTACGAACATAGCACTTTCTTATTTATAAATATACGAGTACTCAATGTATAAAGAAACGCAGAGTAAACATTGAAGATGATTTAACAAATTTCTCACGTCATTCTTTCCCCGGAGGACATCGTGACACAACCCCATTATACGACGTTCGATACAGTAACCTAGAACATTTCTTGGCAGATTTTCTTTGTTTTTGATATTGCAAATAATGTCACCCTGAATTTCTTTATCCATTGAGTAAACGTCTTTTAGAAAGAAACAGATGTAATCATCAGTAAATAAATAGGCAGACGATTTTATTTGTCATTCAGACAAAGCATTATGTTGATGACATGTGAAATGTTGTAGACATGTACTATATTTCTATAATCTTTACTAAGTAGGCATTAACATCACAAACTGGGTGAAGATCATAGAATTTGTGTCCATGCATATGATCTATTCCCCAAATTTACAGTTAACCTGAAGGGACAAGTGCCTATAATAACGAGAGCTTCATGTTAATACTAGTAGCTAATTCTTACAACAGGAATTTACTTTTATGTTCCTCACCTCTTTCAGAGTTTTCAGCAAACTATTCACTGGCCATTTCGTAGGAATCCTTTTGGATGTTTTACGTTCCTTTGCCTTGTGCACTGTCACGCGCCTCACGGCATCCTTTAATAGAAGATATCGCAATAAAGTATACAATTGCATCAGATAGGTAACAGAATTATTGACTTTTCTAATTGAATGAGTACGTTTTTCCGTGATCATTTTTCTTCCAACTACTAAAAAAATGAAATACGCAAAGCAGCAATGGTCCCACACAGTAAACACCGCCTCCCCACAGAGCCAAAAAGTAGAGGAAAAAAGAGCATGTTAATAACATGATCAATTGCAAAATAGACGCCAAAAACAATTAACAAAAAAGAAAACCCAAGGTGGAGCGGTCAGTGAGAGTTTAAACCAGGTTCTAGGGTGCACCAACATCACACTTGCACCAACAGGTTCTCATATGAACAAACAAGTTGTCTTGGTGAAATAAGAACAGATGAAGAATAAGAATGACCTTGAGATATGATTAGATTATAGGCCTCTGTTATGCGTATATATTGTTTAATAAATGATATAACAATTGCAACTGGTTTGACAAACCTTTAATATTAGACAGTTATTTTTGTCGTTTTAAATCAGAGGACTACATGCCAAAAGCAAGCAAGTGCCAAGAAATACTACCTTGAGTATTTCGCTTAGGAAATCTATTGTGTTTTTCATTCCGTTTGATGGCTTGCATTCCGTCAGACCTTTATAAGCGAGTTTCCAATCGATCTCGTAGATATGTGTAAGTTCGTCTGCTATAATCTCTACATTGCTATCTTGTCCAACCTCTGTCAGGCGTTCAGAAATTCTGTGAAAGAAATTCTGTTTTAGAGGTCCTCGGTTTATTAGCCAAATGTCTTCCGCATGGATTTTAAAAAAGCAATTAATAGGCATTTTCATCGGTCTCTTTGTTGGAAGCATATAACACGTTTACATTAATTCATTTCACGTTATACGCAAATTAAATATGCACTTAAAATTAAAATATTAACAAATATGTTTGAAAAAAAAGTCACAGCAATGACAAAAATTTACTTACAGCGATGAAATGTCAAGTGTTTGAGATTTATCGCCCATATTTTCATTTGTCTGAGTTTCATCTTTTTTCTTCTTATTCTTTGTTGCCTTTGTATCGGATTTTGTTTCAGAATGTTCAAATCGATTATTTTTAGTTTCATTCTTGTTATCATGTGAAGTGTTTGGAGATTGTTCCATATCATTTTTCAATGCATCTGGATCCAAATCATTTTGGCTCGTTCCATCATTTAGTTTATTTGCGTAAAGATCTGGTGATATTTCCGTTTTACCATTCTCACTACTTTTAATTTCACCATTTTCATTCAAAGTAAATTTTACAGAACCTGTTTCTTGTTTTAAAGCATGTTGCTCTTTACGAATGTCAACAATTTCAACGTTTTCTTTCTTCTCTTTTTCATTTTCTTCTTTATTTAATTTTACGTCAACATTTAATTGCTTATCGCTGACGTTTTGAGCAGCACTTTGATTGTTATCAGAACTCTTTTGATTTCTAGAATTAACAAGATTATCCTGTTTATTGCTCAAGCTGTTAACAGTGTTGATGTCCATCATAAATTCCTTTTGTTTACTAGGTGTGTTATGTTTAACCATTTTTTGATCATGTGGTTTCTTTGAATTGAGAGTTTTAGACTTTTCTTTCGCATTCTTTCCAGTATCGTTATTTACTATTTCACTGCCTTGGGCTGGTTTACCGTCGTTTGCAATATCTTGCTGGATGATGTCTTGCTTGTTTATTTGATGGTTGCGAAAATTCTGCTTAGGAACGTGATTGACAGATGATGATACAGGTTTTTTGTCTGTCTTAGGTGCAGACTTTTTCTCTTTCGTACCTTTTTCAATAAACCATGACACCTATGAAATAAGTAAAACATATTAAATTCGTTGATTAAGATAGCTTACACCATCTTTTCGACCACTTCTACAGAAAAAAAGAAAACAACAACCACATCAAACAAACAAACAACAAAAATACTAAAATAAACTGGCAATGGTAATTTTGAAACCTTAAATGTTCATTAATCAATTGAAAGTCGCTCTGTTTTTATCATCGATTATGTTTATAGGTTGTGACAGTTCGAAGTAGTAAGAACCTTATAATCGACTAAGAAAAAAACATGTGTAGAAAAAGGCCATATACCTTGAAATCTTCAAGATATGACGGCCGGATATACCGCCGTATCTGTCTGTACTCGTTTTCCGCTTGCATGCATTGTCTGGCAGCTCCAGTCCAGTTATTTTTCTCTAAAGCTTCTTGCACTGCGTCCAAAAACTTTGTTATCTTTTGAACATCTACACGAGCTAGATCCTGCAACTTCTTCACAAGATTCCAAATGTTGCGGAATTCATTTGAAGCATTAAATAGGATATCTTGATTTATTTTTTCAGTTCGGTTACTGAGAACACAATCAAATAAGTATTCCATGCATGTTTGATCCTCCATTTTCCGTTGCAAATGCAACTACGTACAGAAGCTTTAAACTCGTCATAGAAGCATTATTTACTCTCTTTACTTTTACAGGGCAAGAAGAAACATAATAAGGCGCGCTTTTTTGTCTGAATGGAAAGTTTTACAGGCACGTGTTTGTTCCGTGAATAGAATATTGCTTATCTGCAAAAACAATTGGCAGTTGAAACTATTCTGTATTATTGCTTTTATTTTTTATTCAAACGCATAATGAAATTTAACGAAGGGTATAACAGTATAAAGGGTTCGATGTCATTTAAGAATGCCATTATATCCAACATTCTATTGAAATTCATAACGAAATGGTCAGATTTCGTATCTAATAACATGATAAGAGTTGAAGAAAATTGTATCAAAGTTTAAAAGAATGTGGTCTATCCATTACCTTACGTCGAATGGGAATTCACCAAGTATATACACCAGAAAAGTAGAACAGTGATTCCAGTTTTATTACCTTATGTTGTGTATATAAAATAATTTAAACATGTACTTATACAACACTTTGGACATATACTGATAGCATCCACCGTTCGACGTGGTATTTTGAAGTTGTGTTATTCTCCCACCCATACTAATGTTGAGTCTTTAAATTTTACTTTCTACACTTAATTAATATTCTAACAACAACAATCATAAAATTTTAATTTCTCCGCATACAAATATATTACTTCTTCAAAATTGAAACTTGATAAAATACATCATGTTTACTTTTTAATGAAATGACCATTAAAATATTCTTATGTATTAGTAAACCAGAGTCATTTAAACTAAAAGCCACAAAACCAGTTGTAGCTTTTGCAAAGAGGATTAACCAGAAATAGTGTAAAACTGCTTGAACTATCTTTTTTCTTACCTTGATTAAATGTCAGTGGTTTCCAAAGGGATATAGAGATTTTTATGGTTATTTCATAAAAAGAAGTGAAAATGATATTATTACTGATTAAAGTTTATAGAGTGTACGTCGACTACACCGACAGTGACATTCTATGAAATATGACACTAACAAGTGCCATGAGTAAGAAATCCGTCACTATCCTGATTTTGTTGAATGATTATGAAGAAATCAATCGCGTGGTAAACTGTTAAACATTTAAATTCGACTACACCGGCAAAGTTCATAATTTGCATTTGTTTCCCTTCTCAAAATATGATGCAAATAAGTATATGAAATGTGAAATTTATGTATATGTGTGGCATTTGGAAAAACTGACAGTGAGCATTTTCAAAGGGGATTTTTTACCTTGGCATACGAGAATAACCTTCACGCCATTCAGTTTTGTTTATATTATTACTAGTCCCCATTGGTTCTAAGCGGACCGGAAGTAGAATTCCGCTGAAGCCGGTGCCCGAGGAGGATAACCATTTTGCCATATGAAACTACAACTTAATCATTTCAAAATCAATATATTTTAAGAGATTCCGATTCATTTATGCTTGCTTTTACAACATGGCAATGACATCAATTATCTTCAGTTAAAATTCTAAGAATACACATTACTTTTATTGCTAAATAATTCGATTTTCTCAAAGCCTAACACCGTCATATGCATACCATCGTTTGGGATGGATCAAAATTGTAAAGTTTACTGGTGTAAATATTGAGTTGCGCTCAACCCGCATTTCCATTACAGCCCATGAACAGGCATAATCAAACAGAGCCTGCAATATTTTTTTCACATTTTCGTGTTCGGTGGCTTTCAAAGTTCCTTTTTCATCTTTTTTCTAATAATATCTATGCAATTTTTAATTTTAATGGCAGTTCTCAAATATAATATCACTCGCCTCTTAGTATAATGTTGAATTTTGATTAGTCATTGTTGAACTATTGAAAATTTGATGTAAAATATCACTTTGATTAAATCATATGAAACTACCGCAACACTTACTATCTGTACGATATGTACCGCTAGAGATGGTATTTAACTAAATACATGACTGACATGAATTTTTCATTATGTTATTTTTCACCTATATATGTTACAATACGCATTTTTTCTTATATCATGTGTTAACATATTTATTCTTTGTATATTGTTTTCTCGTCGGCGCTGTTTTTCTGTGGTATCATCATCATATTTTCTATTCAGTTATTGCTTTACAAATAAAAGCCCTTAGTTCAATTCACTGCTGTGTTTGGTTTTAACCTTTAACCATACTAGCTGCGTGTGAACTCAAGCTTGGAGTTTATGGTTACGAAAAACAAAACTTTATAGTGTAAAATAAACGGATTTGATTGGATAAAGACTTGTCATAATAATGTCTTGTCGACTCCAAATAAAACTTATTGTAAGTGGATAATCAACTGCATATGTTATTTGCAAAAAAAATGCTTTCAAAGTTGATTTGTACCAAACATCAAAACAATTCAGAATTTAAAATAGTTTATTTCCGTAATACCTATGGGATATAAAACAACAAGAAATACATCATGATATGGTATGAAAAGTGCAGAAAGGTTTACTATCAACCAGCCAAAGTCTTATCTGCCTTGAGCTACGCCTCTACACAAAATAGGACCACTTTTATATATTCTTAGGACAGGCCAAACCAGATAACTTATAATATCGCCAGATTTTGTGAATGGCTTATACAAACTGGGATTGAATTCGTGTGTTTTCTCATCACTAAATATTTCGAGATATATCGGCGGGTCCTGTATTACCATCTTCCAGGTTACAGTAATACACTGGCGACCATAGGTGTCTATAGTGTCGTCCTTCCGAACACCATAACGACGATGAACAGCAGGAAGGGTCTTTACTAAGAACGCCTGGAAAACAACCAAAACGATTATTTTGTTTTAAATTTATTGTGAAGAAAAGATAATGAACTTGAAAGAAGTTCTTTAAACGTTTCAATTAATATTGCCTTATCATCTGTGTTCGTTATCTACTGGCATAACCCCATGTCGTAACTTAAAGCAAAATCGCAAAAATTGACCACCAAGGCAAACCAGGTTGTCATCTTATACTCTAAACCTAAATGAAACTGAATTGATATCTACAATTCAATACATTAAAATATCGGTTTTGAAGCAATTGATATTTAAAACATACTTTCTGCAATCTATAGAACGAAACATTATTGCAAACAATGAGGCATTTGTTCTGTTCTTAAATTCATGGATAGATGCTAATAAGTAATTTTACTTACATCTTGTAACCTTTTAACAGCAAGATCAGACACTTCCTTCCTATATTGCAACATATGCTTAACGTTACCAGTCTTGCCAAAGATGTCACGGTCAAACTAAAGAGTAAATGAGAATCTTTTTTTTTAAATCAAGACAAAAACTTGTTCTTCGGTACTTTATAAATTTCAAGTTTTTTTTTCTATTTGTTGTAAGAAACATCAAGTATATTCTCTTTAACATATTGATAATAAAAGTGCAATCCGCAAAATCCAACTCGGCAAGTTTTAGCTGAATTTGGACAACCTCCACGCAGCGATTTGATTAACACAAGTCCCTCCATCACAAATAACTAGAAACCACTCGATAATGATGAACATCATGTGACGATTTCAAAGAAAACATTTTTCAACGTTTCCTATAAATATTGTTTTATTGATTCCTTGTGAAAATATAGGACATTGTATTGCGCTGATTAAATTTTATACGTGAAAAACGATGATGTGCTCATTTGCTTTTTACCTTTGTATATTTTCCGTCTGTGACGATATTGAGCACTGCGTGTTCAAACTGCAGAATTTGGCCCTCTGCTTCGTCCATACATAATGAATATGCTTCCTGAAATGAAGAAGTGAATTATTTATTTCAACCAGTAGGAAATATATACACAACAGCCGAAACAGATAAAACAGCTATGATCAGAACCGAGTGGGTATTGTATATAAATAATGCTTAGCGTATGGTATTTGTTGCGCCATGCACTCTTTCATTTCGAAACTAAAGCAATTTTCTGAATTATGTCTATGCATGCAACGATACCATTATGAAAAGTGAAATATTCTTCTTTTTTCATCCACTTATAAGAAATAGCCATCTTAAGAAAACACAACATCCACGCACGGCCAATAATTAAAGAGAAAAAAGGACATGGAAGTATTTGAGTCAGTGGGGGAGAGAACAAGAATGTAGAAAGAAATCCCTGATGGATAAAAATATAACACTTTGTTTATTATAAAAGCACTGAAAGTACTGATGGGTGGCGTTTTAGATTGATTGTCATGTCACATCATCTACAGATTTTGTGGAGTTTCCTATTTGAGGAGTTTGAAGAAACTTTCGGATGGCAGAGCAAAAGTTTGTGTGTCCGGCTTCTGCTTTATCAAGATTTTATCTACCCACGGGCATTCGGGCGGATGCTAATATCCAAGACTGAAGTCATATTGTGCCAGGAAAAAATAAAAATTAAGTATACCTTTGATTTGAAACTGTTAATTGAAATGAAGAAATGAAACACGTGGAAAAATAAAAAAAAAACTTTAACTATGAAAAAGTTGCTATTTGCATATTGATTTGAAACAATATTTGTTGATTAGAAAGAAATACGATATGCAAACGATATGCAAACATAAAAATACTATGACTTTAAAGCAGTTCTATAAAGCAAGTTTGTTCCTAAGTTTGTTCCTTTAACAATGTCTGCACACAATTCATTTGCATTGCCTTTCATCTAATCTGAGTGAATTTTCTCTTGGCCCTTCTGAAAGATTTTGATTTCCGAAACTAAACTTCAAACTAACTTCAGTATCCCAGTCCTCACAGTCACATATTGAAACTTTCTGCAAGATGCAGTTGTCTTCTTGAATGGGTAAATTTTTGCTTGCTGGTGGCGTAAACTCTTTTCCAAGTAGTTCATAACCCTCTAAATATTTTTTTACATTTATTTGTTCTGATCAACACTTCAACATTTTGAAATTGATGGACAGCAGAGATGTGTCGATGAAATTTGCTCCGAGCAGTCATGTATTTTTACAAATTCCAAATGGTAATCTTTTTATTATCAGCAAATGTTTTTAATTCTAATACAAGTCCATTCCAGAGAAAGTCTATGAAATCCAGTGACTTGTTTTTTTTAATATCTTGCTTCGAGATGTTCAAGGCCTTTCACACAGGCACAGGACATAATTCAGCTACACTTCGATTAGACATTGCTTGAAATCTAATAACTGAAAGCAACAACAAAAATAAATGTAAATTTATGAAAAATATATATATTATTTCTCTGAACTAACAAAATTTATTCAAAAGTTTTTAATTGAAACTTTGTATGTCCACAATTTCACATTGCAGCTACATGTTAACGCATCGCTATAATATAGCGTAGCAACGGTTGGGGCGAAAATTTTGAGTACGAATTAATTTGAACGTTTTATACGATAAATAAGCGCAATATTTGTAAAAATCGATCAGTTTTATGAAATTTATTATCTATTTTTACTGAAATTTGTCAAGATATTGTCTAGAAAGAAACTTTCGAAGGAATATTCTTCAAATAATATATCACGTTTCGTACATTACGTTAATGGTTTGATTGGACGGGGAAAACGACAATTTTTTTCTCCAAATTACATACATGTTTCAGCGCATAACTTAAAATTTTTATAAAATAAACAAAATATAACCACTTACCTATTGATAAACACCACTATGTTATTTAAGCAGGTTTTGTATACGATAATTTGCCGATTAAACGATACATGACTTTTTGAATTGAATTTACGGATTTCTAAATTAAAAAACCTTAACACTTAAACCTGTGAAAGTAGCTCCGTCGTTATCAGAAAATAAACGACTGTTGAAAACCAAAAACTTCTCTGATTGGCTGTTTAATGACGTCACACCTGCTTTCTGTATCTACTTTAAAATTTTCTCTCTAAACTAGACCTATTGCTTATCACAATAATTCCTGGTAAAACATGACAAGGATAAAGAGTAAATATGCACCGTTTGTGATAAACAAAAGAAGCGGTACAGCTTATAATTTATTTAAACTAGCAACTAGAAGGCGTAAACAGCGCACTGAACGACATAATATGGCAAACATTGCGCAGCATTTGTGCAAATCGAAGGTTTAAAGGGGCAACAGGACTATATAAACCTCAAGATGGCGCTGGGGCAGGCTTTTTTATAATTTTATGCATGTTACACATCAAGGAGCCCTTTTTTCAAAATTTGAAAAAACTACTGAACAAATTAATTTGAAAATTTTCACAAATGCACATTGTAAGCCTTTTAAACATTTCATCTAAAAATTTAAGTGAAATATTTATTATAAAGGTGACTCTCAGAAAAAGTTTAAACCTGTCAGACAGAAAATTTTGAATTTGAATTTCCCGGGAGGTGTGTCTAACTGATAAAACACTGTGTTTGTTAACACAAGCACGTGCTAATGTTTACATTCAGCAGCAAGAAAGCATTAACAATAAGACTGAAGCTTAATCTCAGAGAGAATAATGAAAATTTGGCTTTTTATCCTCTGTGCTCTATGTTGCCTAAATTATTTCATTTGCATCAGAAACTGCCATTTATAATAATGTTTCCTTTCAATATTATAAATAAATCAACACATAATAGTTTTCTATAAAGAATCTACAAAAGTTTAAGTTTCCCTCCTTTTTCAAAGATAGAACAATAGCCTGGTATCAGTAAACAAACCAGATTTCTGCTACTTCAAAGGTTACAACAGGATCGCAAATTAATTTTGTGACATTATCTTTTTATGTTGTGATAATAGAAACATTCCTGGCTAAAGTTATGAATGAAATATTTAGTGGACTGCTTGTCTTTTACAACAAATAAGAAAATATGAATTTTAATTAAAGAACACAAAAACAAAAAAGAGAGAAATTAGTCCAAGATATAAAGAAATTCAAAGGAACCCTGAAAGGAAAAAAATTAGAAGTTCATAATCAGTGCAAAGGGAGTCTTCATTCTGTCGTCTGCTGTAATGCAGTGACTCACTCTGTACAGGCAATTTTTACTACAGTTAATTATAACTGGCAGATAGCTTGTATGTAAAGCCACATCCCAAAATACTCGCTGCCGAGGCAGCGAATGTTGCCCCTTTAACATATCTCAGTAAAATAGGCAAACATATCTATGGCAATAAATCAGTGACCAACGGTGAAGTGGCATCAAATCGCTATCAGCAACTTTGTTGGGATAATGGTAAACATGCATCTTGTAATATGACTCCGAGTTCGTTTGTATGTTTAAATCTAACACTTACTGGTGTTGTTAATCTCCAGCAGAATGTACTTTACTTGTATGCGTAGGGAATACCGCCTATTTTAAACCTCGAGGAAAAATAAACTGAAGCGAAATAACACCATTAAATAATTTAAGCAGGTTTTGTATTCGATAATTTGCCGATTAAACGATATATGTATTGAATTTACGGATTTCCAAAATTAAAAAAACCTTAACACTTAAACCTGTGAAAGTAGCTATTTACACAAATGTCATACAAGTGTCCAATATTTGGAATACATCTATTTATATCTCAGTAAACTTACTGAGTTGGGATTTCAGAACAATCGCGTAATACATCTATTTATATCTCAGTAAACTTACTGAGTTCAGATTTCAGAAAAATCGCGCTGCGCCGTCTACCGTCTCATTAACTCCGTGAACCCACATATACCGTATACTTTATGCAAGGGCGCTAATCCACTGAAGGTAAAATTATCGAATTTCACAAAATGGTAGTACCGCGTTCGACTGTTTAATTATCACGAAGTAGATAGAGACCGAGGTACCATCTAGAAAATGGTATACCATTGTGTGGCTACGCCACCCAAAAATGAAACTTTCCAGAACTTGACAAATTTGCGATTCGTTTTAATTTAATTTTAACATTCAGGATAAAATTCAGCGTGTGGTGGCTGGTTTTGTTTTCGAAATTGTTTTAGTGGCTTACCGTTAGTATATAAAGCAAGCATTCTATAGCAGTTTCTTCAATTATGGCCATTCTTTTCAAGGCATCAAGCGCGTAATGCCATTCCTTTCTATATAGATCTTGATATGCCTCAGCTATTAATGACGGTCTATTAGGGTCGAATTCCCCTTTATTTTCATG
>JAZAYU010001547.1:0-31157 GCA_038501625.1 Corbicula japonica | reverse complement strand
AAGTATAGATAGTTTTTACATTAGAGTGTGAACTCTTTACTCCATATGAACATGTTTCAAAGCATGTGCAACCAGTGTAGGTCCTGATCAGCCAGCACAACCATCAAAACCAGTGTTTTTATATAACCAGCTTGATGGCAAAACCACTAGTTTTATTACAGTATATTAATGTGTTAACCACTAATTTATGAAATAGCCCACTTGATTGCAGATTTCTCAGAACTTGTATTTTGTAACGTAGAAGTGGTTTAATGACTTCTATTTTGAGAGCTTTTTTTAACTACATAAATGCATTTTAACTGACAATTTAAAAGAAGATGAACAAATAACAGGAAAATTAGACAGGAACTGACACCATTAAGTTATCATTACAGAAAAGAAAGCCTTATGAAGTGTATTATCTTTAAATAATAAAGAAGCTTCCAGAAAATGATGTTTTTTCTTTTGTTTAGTTTCATTGACAATCATCAAAAGATGACATGCTTATAAGTAAGCAAAAAATATAGTGTTTGTTACATTACTTAACTACACTAAGGCTTTAATAGCAAGCAAACAACAATGAAAATGGTCTTTGTTATACAAGACATCAAATCCTGTACATCACACGCTCCCTTTGATATTCCTCACTGAATTATACAAATATACATCAAGAGCCATAAATGAAGAAATGTAGGCAGCTTTTATGGTGTTGATCCTCATCACAGTAATTGATTAGTAACACTCTGCCTTCCATCCATCACATTTTTGCATCAATTTCATATCTTAACATACCCTTGATATATTTTGAAATTTAAAAATTGCTGTAGAAACAATTTGCAGAAACTAAGCATCAGTGCCCAAGATTATAAAACTGAGCATGGAAACCAGTCTCAAATCTCAAGCATCTGATTTTATAACCTTCAGTGCAGGTAGCTTAGCATCCAGGTCAATGTCACATAACCGGGTCAAAGATCTCCTAAAAGTTCTTTGTCTGCTGTGCATTTCACCAATGCTTAAATAAATGTGGTAATAACATGGCACAACTATTCTTTTATTGAGATAATGCTTAGAGGTCAACACCTATTCATGTAGGTTATAGGTCAAGGTCACACATAAAAGTTAAAGTTTTAACTGCCCAATTTGTGTCAGCTCCATATCTCCATAACCCAATGTAGAATTTTGAAATATAATTTTGCTAATTGATGTCAGCGGTTAGGTATCAAAATGTGGAACAAACCAAGTAATTTAGTTTCAAGGTCAAGGTCAAATATTACTGGTCAAGGTCAGGTCTGTGAAATTTTGTGTTTAACTCATATCTCCTGAATCTCTTGGAAAATTTTGAAGAAAAAACAGACAGCATTATTTGTTGTAACTTATATTATATTTCCTTTTTTATACAATTGTCAACAACATGAATATGTCAGGTTATTTTTAAGATGATAAATTTCAGATCATTTAACCTTTTACTCCCTTTATACAACTTTTATTGCATTTGCGAAGAATGTATATCCACATTGGCCAGCACATCAGTGCCATTTGATCTAGATCTACACTGTTTGCTTTTAGATTAATGAAGATTAGATCTGGATCTATGCAAGTCACCTAAGGGATAAAAGCCATATAAAATTATATGGAGGAAAGGGTTGATGCAACATTCTGTTTACGTTCTAATTATTTCTCTTCACTAATTTCATCAATTTTGAACTTAACTGCCACATATCTATTTACTTACACTTTTTTGCTTACAGTTTGGTGGAGAGCATGCATTTGACATTCCTGTGCAAGAATCATTTGGAGAACCTGTGTGGACTGGTAAGTTTTCTAGTGTAATGTATAAACCCTGGCACAACAAACTCTAAATAATATCAGAAATAATTGACTCGTGAAAAAGATCGTGTCTGAATGTTATAAAACTGAGATTGGAAACCAGTCTCAAATTTCAAGCATCTGATTGGCTGAAATGGTGACTGGTCATCATCAGATGCTTGAGATTTGAGACTGGTTTCCATGCTCAGTGTTATAACCTTGGGTACTTATTATAACTGTTGCCGGAGACCTGTTTCCAATCTCAAACAGCTGATTAGTTGAAATTGAGCTGAGTGCCCAAAAATTATCAACCACATCTTGGGAGTTTTCAGACTGGTCGCCAATGGGAGTATAAGTATCTTGAATCAAGGTAAATTCTGCCATATATAAATGATTTTCTGGCAAACCAACTTCGTCACCTTTTTTGGCCAAAGTTTAAATCTTACTATTTAAATAGGAAATACTATTGTTTCAGGTGTGTTAAGGTAGAGAATATTTAGGTGCCAACAATATTTGAAGACTCACAATGTCACAAGTATTCCCTGAAAGATATGAATAAATACAAACACATTCTGAATATATTTAATATAAAGCTGCCTTGATGCAGGAGTACCTTTATTGATTTGATTAACATAACTGTTTGATGGTTTTCCACATTTATTCAGTTGTAATTCCAACAATTAACAAATACAGATTTACAAGTAGAATTAACAATATTAATCATGAATTTATGTTAACAAGCGCACAGCGGTTTATCCTACTGTGACAGTCACTTTAGAAGGTATATTTCATTGCTTTTCATTGCCTTTTTTATAAGCCCTGTATTACATCACAGACGTATGCTTGAAGCTCTATTAACCCTTTCCTCCATATTGGAGGAAACAATATGACATGGGCGAACAGTGTAGATCCAGATTAGACGGCACATCAGTGTTTTAGCTTTGACTCCTCTCTCTTCCAGCTTTCTGCATTTCTGCCAGGATAAAAATTAAAACAGATTAATTTTCCTATAGAAGAGTATACTCAGTTATATTATCACAATGTTTTAGCTTTTAATTACCCTACTCACAGATAAGTTTTATTATCTTGTTGATTAACACCCTATTAGCAGAGCTTGACCACCTCAGGCTCATTGATTTTTGTACTAAACAACTGAAAAGCTGGTATCAGAAGAAAATGTATTCTTAAGTATTAATTAAGATAATTTCACACATGTGATAACTGAAATGGGCCAAATTTGGATTTTTGGCTGGATTTAGGGTATCAGATCTGGTTTTTTATCAGCTTGAATTTCAGCATGAATTTGGTAATTTTGATTAAAACCTTTACATTTAGTAAATTAACATTTAGGACATAAACCTGGTATATGCCATCAGATCAGGATCTTTGTTGTTTGCTTTTTGATTTATTAGACCTGGCTCTTTGTACAGCAATTTGTAAACCCCATGAAATAATAAATTAAGCAATAAATATGGTACGGAAAGAGGATTTGGAGCTGCTATCTTCCAGAAAAATGGAAATTATGATTTCTTTGGCAGTGATTGACATTGCAGTATTACTGTCTTGTTACCAGACATCTTCACTTACCAGTGTGTTTGACCATTGACAGAAACTAATCAGTGTTGTCTCCTGTAAAATCATGACACAATATTTGGTTTGTCTTAGTCTGTGTAAATTTAACACATGGCAGACTTGTGATTCCTTGGCCAATTATTGGTAAACCAAGATAAGTTAGCGATATTTAGCATAAGTAATAGAATGTAAACACAGGGAATTATTGCATTAAAAGTACTTTTTTGCCATCCTGAAATCCCATCACCACGATAGTGCAGGAGTAACGTTGTGCTAGCAATAGCCTAACTTTTATTTGACCCATGGTTTTGGATCCCATGTTAATAACTTTTAGAGATATATTAAATTTTTAGATTTCTGTTTTAACATATTATCGTAGTTATGCCAATAAATTTTATATATTTTATTTCAATTTATTTTATCATATATACATTATATCCTGGTACAAGCTAAAAGTGTTTCATTAGCTGTGTCAGTTGATTCATTGACAGTTCAGTTGTGTCTGAACCATCAGATGCCAAATAATTATTATGTAAAATATGTAAAAATCACAATTCCAACCTTCAACCTATAACACTGCTGCAAACATTGCCACTTTGACCACATTTTAGTCTTCTTGGCCAATTGGACATATATTGAGAGTGATAAGCTAAATATAATAAACAACAGTTAAAATAGTACTTCATTTTTGTTATGTAACAACAATGTAAATATTGCCATCTGATCTTTGTTTATTAGTAGTTTAAGTTAACAAATAATCAATTATTAAAAGAAATCATGACTGGTTTTGGGGGAAACATAAAAAATATTAGGACATTTTATTCTAGACAGGAATAAAAAAATAATGTGTATAATTTTTGCAGCAGTTACAGTCCTTTTTACTTAGAATTTTGTTTTAATACATTTACACACTTGATACAAAACTTAAAAACTTCATTTAAAATTTGGAATGCAATTTTATCATTATATTTTTATTAACAATTAGTCCCTTAACTCTCCTACAGATATTTTTGGCATTATCCCCCTTTGTAACTTGTTTTGCTACTTTTTATACAGTTTTAACATTTTTCTAGTGGCTGATAAGGACGTACAATTGTTGCAAAATGTTTTTACAGTTATGTCCCTTTTTCATTTTGTTAAATGATTTATACATTTGAAATTAATCTTAAAAGATATTTAGTTATTGATATGGAACTTAAAAATTATGTTCCACATAGGGTAGATACCTTCTTCATTTTAAACAAGTCCCATAACTCTCAATTATAACAGTTTTCAGTAACTGTTATAACCTATTTTTACTGTACATTGGATTTTTATGCTCCCTAAAACAAATCACAATTTCTCAGCAACCACTAGTTGGAATTCAATGACACTTTATATGAAGCTTTCACTTAAAAGTGGAAGTATGCATAATTTTGGTTCAGTGATTTTTTACTGACTGTGACAAAGTTATTGGCCTTTTAATTTTCTAAATAGTATACATGTAATTCAAGACAATTTAGATCCAGTTGGAATTCACTAACACTTAAACCTTTCCTCCATAGATACATTTTTATTGCGTGGGCTAACAAGTTTAGATCCAGATCAGCAGGCATATCCGTGCCGTCTGATAAGGATCTAAACTGTTCGCTTTTAGTTCTTTAGGTTACTTTCTGACCAAAATGTGACCATTGTAGATCCTGATCAGATGGCACGGATCAGACATCCGTGCCATCTGATTGGGATCTTCACTGGTCACACATGCGTAAAAATGCATATTTATGGAGGAAAGAGTTAATTGGAAGATTCACTAACAAGAGGATATGCGCATGTTATCGGCACTTTTCGGCCCATTGATTTTGATGAGTTATTGCCCTACATATTTTGTGAGAAAGAGCATTATTCTTGTCTAGACAGAATCTCCGCAACCAGTTGTTGGTAGTCAATGGTGCTTAATGAAGGGTTTTGCAACAAAAGATGATGTGCATATTTTTAGCTTTTTTCAATTAAATGATTTTCCACTGAGTTATGGCCTTTAAAATACTGTAACATGATACAGGAGCATTCGTGTCTGGGCTTTGTTATAGTTACACCCTTCCTATCTGCACTTTTGTTTAGCATCAACAACAGTTTATGTAAGAAGTGGAACTTGTTAGCAGAGATAATATAAGCAAGGCATCCAGTAACAGTTTGAGTGAACTCAGTTATGGCCTTATGAATTAGCTACAGAATAGTACTTAAACTTGAATTTTAGAACAGTTGGAAATAATGTTATCCAGAAAAAACATAAAATTTCTTGCCCTTAAATAAATGCTTTCATAAATGTTTTCAAAGTATTTTTAGCTCGACTATTCGAAGAATACGGGAGCTATCCTACTCGCCCCGGTGTCGGTGTCAGCGTTCCCGTCGGCGTCCGTTAAACAAAAAATGTTCTTTAGTCCATAACTTTAAATCTACTTATGATATCAACTTGAAACTTGAAATATATATACACCATCAAATTCTACATCATTACCAACAACACCCATAACTCTGCTACAAATATTTTTCAAGTTATGCCCCTTTTTCACTTAAATTTTGCGTTAAGGAAAATATGCACTTTGGTCCATAACTTATAAACTACTTGAGATATCAACTTGAAACTTGGAATATATATTCACCATCAAATTCTACATCATTACCAACAAGACCCATAACTCTGCTGTCAATATATTTCAAGTTATGCCCCTTTTTTCTTATATTTTGTGTTAAGCAAAATATGCAATTTGCCCATAACTTTAAAACTACTTGAAATATTGCCTTGAAACTTGAAATATATTTTCACCATCAAAATCTACATCATAACCAATAAGACCCATAACCCTGCTTCCAATATTTTTTCAAATTATGCCCCTTTTTCACTTAAATTTTGCATGAAGCAAAATATACACTTGGCCCTTAACTTTAAAACTACTTGAGCTATCACCTTGAAACCTGGAAAATATATTCACCATCAAAATCTAGGTCATTATCAACAACACCAATAACTCTACTACCAATATTTTTAAAGTTATGCCCCTTTTTCACTTGCAATTGTCCCATAATTTTGAAACAACAGGAGATATTACTTTGAAACTTGGAATATATGTTTGCCATCAGTTTCTAAATCATTATCAACAACATCCATAACTCTATTGGAAATATTTCTGTAAGTTATGCCCCTTTTGCATTTAGTTTTTACCTCAACTATTCGATATTTCATTGAAACTTTGAATATTTTTTCACCATCAAAATCTACATCATTACCAACAAGACCCATAACTGTAATACAATGACTCTACAAGTTATGCCCCTTTTTCCACTGTTCCTTTTTTCACTTATATTTTCACTTAAGTGCACTTCATCGATAACTTTGCAAATACTTAAGGTATCAACTTCAACTTCCATTATATTTTCATTTCAGTTCTTTTTCTGTAACATTACTGAAGTGATTGATATTGAACTAAGAGTAAATGTCTCTAATAAAATATTACTAACAAGTTTTTGTTTCAAATGATTCGAATAGTCGAGCAGGCTGTCTTCTCTGACAGCTCTTGTTTATGAAGCTGCGACGATGTAGGAGTCCCTTTTAAGGCTAATGAACACAACTGTTTGATGATTTTTCTACTTTTATTTCAGTGTACTTCCAACAGTTAACAAATGTAGAAATAATGGCAGAATAACTTTAGTCTGACTTGGTACAGTGGTTAATCCAACTGTCACATTAGAAGGCAAATTCCATTTTATATATTGTGTTACACTAGAGGCAAAATCCATTCTATTTCTTGCATACCGAATAAGTATTTCCGCGTGTTTTACCGGGGAAAGAAAATCTTATCTTTTCCCTAGGGAAAAGATAACGTTGGTGTGCTTCACGAGTGACATCAAGTCTTCAAGTATCTGAAGTAATTTATTCAAGTTAGTGACGTCATTTAGAAAATAAGGTTTATGTTAACGTCAATATTTCAGCGTAAGGAAACAAAATTTAGTTTGTATACATGTACACAAATGTTATGGACAGTAAAAGGTATGCAAGAAAAAGTATCTTGCATGGGACATTCCGTAAAGATAGAAAAATCTGTCACCTCTGGTGAACTATTTTGGCGGGAACTCGGCAGAGCCTCATTCCCGCAAAACAGTTCCCCCTCGGTGACAGATTTTTCCATCTTCACCTCACACTCATGCAAGATACTTATAATGTTAAACCTTTTGTCCCATATACATGCCTTTATGGCATGGGCGAACAGTGAAGATCCAGATCAGCTGGCACATTCGTCCTATCTGATCAGAATCTGCACTGTTCTCTTTTTGATTTATAAGGTTATTGCTGACCAAAAAGCGAAAAGTGCAGATCATGATCAGACAGTTCATATGTGTTAGCTGATCTGGATATCTGGATCTACACCATTCATCCAAGCGTAAAAATACGTATATATGGAGGAAAGGGTTAAAATGCTTTTCATGGCCACTGATAAGTCTCTTTTGAGAATGACATTTTGAGACATATGCTCGAAACCATACTCCGTAATTAACTTTTTAGTAAAAAATTCAAATGTCAAAATATATAGGAAGTCACAGAAGGCAAATCCTTTGATATTGTGATTAAATACAATGATTGGCATTAATGATAAGTTAAATTACTTGAGGAGTTCTCAACATATTTGAAAATAACTATCAGAATAAGAATTTGATACTGAAATAAAATTTCATGTATAGAAATTTACTTGCAAAAATGTAACTTTTTGCTGCATAATATATCCATAGTGATGTTTTAAAAAAATAATTGTATATTTTTAAACCACATATTGAATTAAATTTGATATTTATAGAATTACAGCAACGAATAACTATTTTTTTTTATCAAAATTAGTTTTACCGAAGAGTTATTTATGTTACACTTTAGCATACTGTATTCTGTGACAGCTCTTGTGCAATACTTAATTTAACGTTCTAGAAACCATATTAGCTTTAAATGACATTTTATCCAATAGATAAAATGAATTTACAACTCACAGCCAAATGTGAATGACTCTTGGAATCAATCTATAACTGATTAATAGATAAGTAGTCATGTGATACTCTGTTTATATAACCAATAATGATCATATGTCAGATAGGGGTGTATGATATTTTTTCCTTTTATCATACTTGTGAGGAAAACATGGAAATATCTAATTTGTAAAACTTGTTGCTGATAAACTATCCACTTAAATTAATCCTTTCCTCCATAGATTTACCTTTATTACATGGGCGAACAGTTTAGATCCATACTAGGCGGCTGATCTGGATCTACACTGGTCGCACATCCGAAAAAATGCGTATATCTGGAGGAAAGAATTAACAGTCATGTTTGTCATGTGACTTTTAACCCTATAGTCCATAATATTATTATATGCCTTTTAATGCATTTTCGGCCAGTGTAGATCCAGATCAGCTGGAAGATCTGTGAAGTCTGATCAGGATCTGCACTGTTCTCTTTTTGGTAATAAAATAACCTAATAAATCAAAAAGCAAAAAGTGCAGATCATGATCAGACAGCACTGATATTCAGGCAGTATCTGGATCTACACTGTTCACCCACGCTATAACGACGTATAAATGGAAGAAAGGTTAATGCATCTTTACGTACTGTTTGTTTGTACAAAATGGTATCCTCTTTCCTATAGGTAATGAGATTCATTAGTGCATTGTCAGAAGTCCTGGAGAGAATGTGTAACCTGAAGCTGTCAGGGTTACTTAATTATTTCTCATAAGAGTTTTCTTATTTCTAGGGGGAATGTATTCTGTGTCATTGTCCGTCAGTGCTGAAGTGACCGAATCAAACACCAAGAACATGATGTCAGACAGCAAAACATTTACCATGTACCCAGCCGAGTTTGCTCCGACTCTTGTCGAGCCCCTCCCAATGGCTTTTTCCGGGCACTCAGATTATAGTTTCCAGGTAGGTTAATTTAACAAGTGGTTTTCTGTGTTGCAGTGTTTGTAATATCCTGGTGTCACAGGGTGAGAAAATATGTGTAGCTGTTCTTATGCTCAGACTTGTGACCCCTTTCTAAGAGTGTCTCTCAAGTGAGTTATAGGGAAGACTTATAAATCTGCTTTCCAAAATGTAATTTGGAATGGTCATATTTACCTTACAAAATAGGCATTTCTACAGAACATTAGCTATTAAGGTCCTCCCTGCTCCAACCTCCGCCCACTGTGTGTATACTGTGTTTTCTGTGGTGACTTTTGGTGCACCAGTTGTATTATGGTTTAGACAAAGTTGACCAATACAGCATGGTGTATCACCAGCTTTTCCCATTATACAAGCAACTGTTTCAGTTTTTCAGCTTGATGGTTTTATTCAGAAGTAACTTGAATTAATATTCTTGTTTAATATTTTTGATGTTATATGTTTATTAAACAAATTTTCATTTGTCCAGAGCTTAGCTGGCTAGATTAAGAAGAAATATTACAGCCATTAAAATTTTAGTTTTGCATCATTACCTATTGAAGAGAAGTGATGGCTATTGGATTGTTTGTAGAAATTAAGAAACATTAAGCTATGATGTGTCACTTAGCAAACACTTGTTGGCATATGATATGATATTTACTGTGCCCAATGTTATAAAACTGAGCATGGAAACCAGTCTCAAATCTCAAGCATCTGATTGGCTGAAATGGCGACCAGTCGCCATTTCAGCCAATCAGATTCTTGAGATTTGAGACTGGTTTACAATCTCAGTTTTATAACCGTCAGCCCTGGTTGAAAGCAATGTGGCCTTGGCTGCAGAATGATATTCTGGGCAACAGGAAATATGAAGCACATCACAGGAAAAGGTAAGTTTGGTCAGTTGACGTCAATCCTTGAAATTTTGTCATAAAGTTCATCAGGTTACATTATTTATTACACATTTTGCAGTGGAACAAATACTGTCAAATTGTTTAACAATATCCCATTTTTGATTGGACAGAATAAAAGATAAATGGGGGTGTCACGGGAAAAGGTACCTATCTTTGAAATGACGTCATAAATTTGAGCGGACTACATTATTTATTATGCATTTCGCGGTAAAAATACCATTTTATTGTCAAAATGTGTAATAAAATAACATTTTAGTAATAAGAAATTGGTTTATATTTGTAAGTTCTTTCTAAATTTAGTAAAAACTAAAATATCACTAAAAATGACCGAAGGTACCTTTTCCCGTGACGTGCCCCAAATGTAAGATCTTTCAACTATAGTAATAACTAAAATGTCAAAGATATTATCAAAGAAACTTTGTCCGTGACATGCCCCATTTTATGGTTTGCTGCAATGCTTATGCTTTGCTGTATACTTGTTTAGTTGTAGAACATAGAAAGACAGTTGCCAGTCCTGTTTTTCTTACAATGATCTGTGGACCAAATCATGTAGACTGCCAGAAATGTGCTTCACAAAAATTAGTTACTGACTCTGCTATCAGAATAGCTCAATACACCATTAAGTTACAGAAAATTTAACGAATTATCAGTGGTCTTTTGTCCACAAACACGTACAAGCTCCACTTACTTTCTGTTGACCTGCTTGAGAGTTCTTGTTTATGAAACTTTATTACGTAGAAGCGTCAATTTGCTATAAATATATCTTGATTTAGTTAAAGGGTCTTTTCACCATATTACTACAGTATTTTTGATGAGCATCTTTTCACCTTTAAAATCTTTTTTTATTCTAAAACTGAAAATAACTCAATTTTCACATGTGTTAACAAAATAAATAATTCAGTTAGCAATAAAATATTTCTTGAAGTTAATTAATACCACTTGCAGGAAATTTCACTGGAAAAGCTTAAATTACGTCATTGAAATTGCAAGATGTATTTCAATTCCTTCCTCATAGCGTGCAATAAAGTTATAAAACCTGTATTTATACTGTTTTTGAGGTTTTATTTAATCATTAATTGGATTCCAGGAAAATAATTTGTCATTTATACCAGTGCTATCCTTGAACAGTCTCTTTTTTTTCCCCGCAAACTCTAGTTATTTTCTATTTCTTGTAATATGAATTTTTAGGCACTTAATAACAACATCACAATGTATCAAATACGTAATTGTATGTCAAATGCAGTCTATTCAATTGTCTATAAAGGGAGAATATGGGCCACCTTAGAATGGAAAATTTACAGTCTACGTCACCGACTGCCAAAACAGAGTTACTACAAATCTCCATTTCAGTTAGATTTTGGCTTGCAACAAAAAACATCAAACCTGATGCGTAGCCACTGATATTTTCGTAGCACAGGAAAGTATACTTGACAGAACATTGTTCATTCTTAATCATGACTTCAGGTTGATTTACTTTAAACCACACCTTTTGTTATTGTTTCAACATCCACAAGGGAATGAACCAACAGCAACACAAATTTGATTAACAGCAAACCCTAATTTTGAAGTGAAATACAACGTCTTTTGATTGAAGCGGCAGTTCTAACAGTCGTGGCATGACAAAAAATGTGGTCGGCATCTTGTGAAGTGCTGCATTGCAACACTAGTTTACGGAGGTTGCTTGCTGGGTTAAAATCTAATTGAACTTGGAATTTGATATTGGAATTTGTAATATCATTATTCAAACAGTAATGATCTAATGTTTAGACAAATATACAGTAAAACCCCGCTATTGAGACCACTTGGCAGTCTGAAATAAAGTGGTCTTAATAGCGGGGTGGTCTCAATATAGGGGTGGGGACCATTGTTAATTTATTTAGTCACAAATTAATTCATTCATAAATCAATTTATTCTATAAAAAAATTCTTCAATCAATTCATTCATAAATTCATTTATTAAATCAGCCTGTCAGTCTTCATTTAATTTAATTTATTGTCAATAAAAAATGTCAAAGCAAATATTTATTTGCATGTTTGTTCTGTACCTGAGTTTTGCCAATGCCAAATTTCTCTGCCAACTTGCTTTGGCTTTGACCAGAACTTTCTTTGACAAGCCACACTTTCTCAGTAAGAGAAAGTTCTCTACGAGGTTTCAACATTTTGCAGTTTTCTATTCTTATATTATTTAAAAATCATTATTTATTGATCAACCTGATGCAATAAAATGAAGTGTAAAGTCAACCCATCTTTAAAATCAATGTCGATTTACTTAATAAAAACAAATAATCATACAATTAAATAATTTACTGCAAAAAAGTGTCAATTAGGGTAAATCAATGCAACAGACAATGAATTAATCTCTTGTCAAAACATCCATATTATCGATTGTCACAGTTTAACAAATGCCGCAAAGCATTCTTTTGTTTATGTCGTAAATTGATAGGTATTAAGAATAGACGCGTGACCAAACACGCGACCAAACTGTGATATGCGTGGTCGGATTATCAGGGTCAATTTATGCATATTTTGACAATGTCGGACTGTTTTCAGTGGTCGCATTACGGAATAGCGGGATGCCCGTTATATCGGGGGTTCTGACCATTGAAATATATAGCAAAAAAATCGGGTCTTTCAAAAAGTGCCCGTAATAGACTGGTCGCCATTTCAGCCAATCAGATGCTTGAGATTTGAGACTGGTATTCATGCTCAGTTTTATAACCTTCAACCCAGATCTGGATCTGCATTAGTCACATCTTAGTCAGAAATAACCTAATGAATCTAAATGAACAGTGTAGATTTGCACATCAAGTTTTTTTTTGTAATTGATATTATTATTATATAAAGCATGTACGTTAACAATTATAATAAGTACATAATTAATGACTTAAGTTCGGACACCTCCAATTTTGAATTGCCTTATTATTCACCTGGTCAGGTTATTGCCACCATGTCATGTCTGAGAACTCTGACAATATAAATAATTTATACAACAAAATTAGTCTGTCATTAGATGCTATTCTGAGCTGTATCAACTAATAAAGCAGATAAAGTATAAAGAAAATTTATAACAATTTACATAATTCCCTCATTAAATAGCTTAACATGAAGACATTTGCATATTTTTAATATTTAATAAACAAACGCTATTCAATACCAGGAAAAAATCAAAGCATGCATTAAGTATTAAAGAGGATTGAAAGCTTCAATCAGGAGGTAGTTCACTTCAAGCAAGTTGAATGAAAAAAAGAAGAAGAAAATAATGGCATGCCTAAAGTTTAAATAGAAATAGAATGGAGCCAAATAATGAATACAGTTAAAATCAGTGAAGTACTGAAAGAACTGTTGCATTTGAAGCAATTTATTTTAGGGAAGTCAAACATTTGAACAATCTGCCAATGTTTGGAAAACAGATGATTAATCCTTTCCTCCATGAAAACATATTTTTACACATGTGCAACCAGTGTAGATTCAGATCAGCCGGCTCATCCTAGCCATCTGATCAGGATCTGTGCTGGTCGCATTTTGGTCAGAAATAACCTAATGAATCAAAAAGCAAACAGTGCAGATCCGAATCAGACGGCACAGATCTACACTGTTCGCCCACGCAATAAAGGTTTGTCTATGGAGGAAAGGGTTAAGAAGCAGTTCACAATTCAATGCTTACTGAATACTTCACAGTGAACACAATCTAATTAAAACTTGTAAATAAATGTTATTGTTTGCTAGTGTCACTTATTGGTATACAGTGAAACCTGCCTTAGCAGCCACCTGCGAATAGCAACCACCTGTATTTAACAGTCAGTTTCAATATGACCTAAACTGAAAATTTGTTCTCAATTTTTACTGTCTGTAACAGCCACCTGTATTTTCTTTCATTGCATTGAACCAAATATAAATTATTTATTATTTAACTTATTACTTTTTCTTCATTAAAATTAACAATAAACAGCAGTATAGGAATGGTGAAACAGACTACTTTTTCATTTGAACAGCAGAAAATGAACACAACAAATCAAACTTACACTGTTTAAGTTGGTGATTATGTGTCTTTCACTTTACAATAATTGACATTTAGATGCAGGGTTTCTAAGTGCTTATGTCCAGAACCATCTTCTCACTTATCACATCAGCTACTGCCATTTACAATGTGCTTACAATGCATTTAACAAGACAAAGGAGCTATACTGAAAAAAAGAACACAATTCTTTTCATCATAATATACACTTCGAAGAAGGGGGTATAATACTGTTTTACCCTTGTCCGTCCATGCGTTCGTATTTTTTTCTTATATGGATAAGTCCATTATTTTTCGGAGGGGAGCGATTTAACAAAATCTTGTGACACGAACTACTTCTACAGTTTTTACGATATTGACTTGAAACTTCATACATATGTTTGGCATGAAGTGTAGATGTGCATGACATATTTTTCGTGTGGATCAGTCCATTATTTTTTGCAGGGGACATGATTTAACAAAATCGTGTTATGCAAACTTCTACACTTACTATGTCAACAGTTTTCAAGATATCGACTTGAAACTTTAAACATATGTTCGTGAGTACATTTGCGCCAACTTATTTTTTTCTCATGTGGATCAGTCCATTATTTTTCAGAGGGGAGTACGATTCAACAAAATCTTGTGACGCGAACTACTTCTACAGTTTTTAAGATATTGACTTGAAACTTTATACATATGTTTGGCATGAAGTGTAGATGTGTGTGACATATTTTTCGTGTGGATCAGTCCATTATTTTTTGCAGGGGACATGATTTAACAAAATCGTGTTATGCAAACTTCTAAAATTTTCAAGATCATCGACTTGATACTAAAATTGTATGTTCTGCATTAAGTGCGCATGTAAGAGACATATTTTTTGTGGATCAGTCCATTATTTTTTGGAGGTGAGCATTATTTAACAAAATCTTTTATTTAAAATCTTATGATGCAAACTACTTCTCCAGTTTTCAAACTTTAAACATATGTTTGTGATTAGATTTGCATGACATACTTTGTTTCATGTGGATCAGTCCATTATTTTTAAGCAGGGGAGCATGATTCAACAAAATCTTGTGACACGAACTACTTCTACAGTTTTTAAGATATTGACTTGAAACTTTAAACATGTGTTCGGCATGAAGTGTAGATGTGCGTGACATATTTTTCGTGTGGATCAGTCCATTATTTTTTGCAGGGGACATGATTTCACAAAATCGTGTTATGCAAACTTCTACAGTTTTCAAGATATCAACTTGAAACTGAAATCATATGTTCTGCATGAAGTGCGCTAATGTAAGTGACATATTTGTTATAGATCAGTCCATTATTTGTTGGAGGGGAGCATTATTTAACAAAATCTTATGACGCAAACTACTCCAGTTTTCAAACTTGTAACATAATTATGTTCGTGAGTAGATTTGCATGACATATTTTTTCTTTCATTTGGATCAGTCCATTATTTTTTAGAAGGGCAGCACGATGCAACAAAACCTTGTGACGTCAACTACTTTTACAGTTTTGTTTACATCCGGTGAAAACCCAAGTCGCTATTTTTAATCACAACTTTTGCTTTACACGCACATGGCGTTAGCATTAGCTCACCAAATGACGTCATTATTCTTATCCCTCTCGGAAGAATAACAACATGTGCCCGGGTGAAGGTCGTGTAGCTGTGTGTGTATCAACAGATTGTAAAAAAATACTCAGAAGATGCTCGATTGTTTTTTTTCTTACGCAGATACATCTTAGTAACTAATATGTATGTAATTATCATGCAACTGAAATGGCCTTGTATCGGTAGGCGGATATAGTCCTACGTTTGGTTTTCTTAAATTGTTATGCCGCGAGAAAATTTAATCTCGGAATACACAAAGTGAAAGTATGTCTACATCAGAATATGCCGTCCAATGATGTACTTTGGAAACTAAAACACGCAAAAATTATGTACATACTTTGTATTGGAGACATTAATTATAATAACAACAACAAAAAAAAACAACAAAAAAAACAACAACAGCAGAAATAAACAAGTACCATCAATTTCATAATTATTTAAAATATTCATGCAGTTCTATAATTTTTGTTTATGGAGACTTTTCACTGAATTGAGAGGAATAGTTGATTAAGATAAATGACAATAAATGATAAACCCATGCCTCCAGATGTCTTAATTTTGTGTTTCAAAAAAGCTCAAATGCACTTAAGAAATGGCTTCCCAATGGTATATAAATTGCTATCTTCCAGAAGCTTCGGGGGGCTTCGACCCCCTTGTCCCCCCACCAGGGCTTTGCCCTGGACCAACATGGGGCCCTGTCGGCCCCCTAAACCCCCAGCAAATTTTCAGGATTTTAATTTTTTTCAACTTTCACCCATGAAAGATCCATACATCATTTCTGTATACTCTGACAAAGCGGTATTGCGGGGGTATTAATCACCTTCAGTGATAGATCTAGTTAGATTTTGTTCCTATATAGGTGCATTACATCAACCAAAGGGTTTTTTTTATTTTCCATCACAGTTTTCTAAGCTACTATAACATGCAGCAGTCTGATATTTGGCATATTGCTTTATCCTTTATTTCCAAATTGTGTAAAGTGATTTTATACTCCTTTCTCATCTACTTCCTGTTTACCGAATACTTAGATGTTTACACATAAACGTCATACATTACTTGTAATGTTATTGAACAAAATATTGAACAACAAAATCCCCTGGGATGCCTTTTAGTTATTGGCATGTATAGAAGTGTAGAATTTTAACCTTAATTATCACAAAGGTCGGTCAGTACAGAACCACAGTACCGCTCCTGTTGATGACTTATAAATCTGACACTAAGTCCACATGATAAGTATCTGACCAAACAACATCCTTATACAAAACAAGTTGGTTAATTTAAGTGCACTAGGGAAGATATCTGGCCATTATGGTAGATCTATTTTGTGCAAATGTTGGCTTACTTAAAAGCATTGTCTCAGATATCATATAGGAAAGAATTTTTAATGTCTAAATTCTTATCTTTTGGAGGAAAGGGTTAAATTCTTAAGTTCTGTAAAAAGAGTTAATATTTCCTAATGTAATAAAAGTTGGTTGATTTCTGTTGGTAAATCCTATAAATTTATTTTGTTTAATAATTCATCAATTTGAAATTCATTGACACAGATTTTACTAGTCTTAAAACCTTCAAGCTTGTTCGAATGTTCATCTTGGAGGCTTCAAATTATTTGATAACTTCCTTGATAAAATTCCTAGAAATATATCTAATGCACATTTTAATATGCCCCTGAAGGGAGGCATATAGTAATCGCACTGTCTCTTCGTCCGTCCGAAATAATTTTGTCCTCGCTTCTTCTCCGAAACCGCTGGAGGGATTTCTTTGAAACTTCACAGGAGTGTTGGTCACCAAGCATAGTTGTGCATATCGTCAGGATTTTCTGCTCGGATTATTATTGGCTGAGTTATGGCCCTTTTTAGCAAAATCTTGTCCTCGCTTCTTCTCCATAACCGCTTGAGGGATTTCATTGAAACTTCACAGGAGTGTTTGTCACCAAGCCTAGTTGTGCATAGCATAAGGAATTTCTGGTCGGATTAATTTTGGCCGAGTTATGGGCCTTTTCACCTAACCCTAACCCTAACCCTAAACCCTAACCCTAACCCTAACCCTAACATCTTTAATTTTTCTTTTAAATTCTGTTTTTTACCTATGATTTTCTACAGTTATCAACCAGATTTTGACACAAGCTTTACACCATCTTAAAATTCAATCTGTCCTGAACAATTCATTCACTGGTTGTTCAGTGATAAAATTTGAAACAAAAATTTTAGTAGCAGAGTGAAAATTTCATTTATCAAAATTCCAATATTTCTTCCTGTCTTCAGCTACATATGACCTTTACCAGTTTATTGATCCAGTTGCCAGACAATGACCTGATGAACTTCCCTGCTTAGATCTGTGTTAGGCAATATTAAGAACTTTGCTTTGGAAGATTTTATAGGGTAAATTTTGTCATTTTCTATGGATAGTGACCAAATAAACTTTCTTACTTTATAGCACTTTGAAAATCAGACTTTTGTGAATATGTTATTCACTGTTTGGAAGTAAAACAACAACAAGAAAAACAACAACAAATTTGAAGCACATTCTCAAAATGTTAAGACTAAATTTGAGAGAGTCTTAAATGTATACAGTGTATGTACACAAACTGGCAAGTTCAGGCCACACTTTTTTATGCTCCCCGAACAAATTCGAGGGAGCATATAGTCGTAAGGGTTATAGGCCCTTACTCATGACTATTTAACTTCCACAGGCATATTTTTACTACATATGTATACCAATTCGATTTCAAAGCTGCATTTCGGGGGCATATGTCAATTTCAAGTGACAGCTCTTGTTTTCTCTTTACCCTGAGGTTGTGACTGTCTGTGAAATAAAAGGTTTCTTCATTAACCTTGTTACCACATCATTTGTGATGCGGAATGTTATTATTTACCCTTTGGTTGTTACTGTCTATTTTAACCCTTTACTCCATATATACAGGTTTAATTGCATGTGTGACCTGTTTCGATCCAGATCTCCCAGCACTACTCTGTGTTTTTCTGATCTGGATCTATACTGCATTTACTTTATCAGAAATAAACTATTGAATCTAAAAGCAAACATTGTAGATCCTGATCAGATGACAATGATGTGCCAGCTGATCTGGATCTACCTTGGTTTTCTATGTATAACAGCTGGATCCCATGGAGTATAGGTTTAACTGAAAGGCATCAGTCTTATTGAAATGATAGATACATCAAGTTAACTTAGTGATCTCTTTTCTGGTCACATTGGTTCATGGTGTTATCATTTATAATTATGGAATTCAGTAAAGACTTGATAACAAGACGGCTTTTCTGAAAATCTTGCACTAATGCATCCAAATCAAGTTGCAGCATTATTACACTTTCTTGCAGTTTTTGAAGCAGTGTGCCAGTCAACAGAAGTCGTAAATTTGTGATTTAAAACGGGGTATTTGATTTAACCATTTACTATGTATCTATAAGTTTTATTTGATCTAGGTCTGTAGAAACTAAATCAAAAGGGATTGCTGTTAAGAAATAATAGACCATGATTGCAGCTGTATTTTGACTTAATTATTCTTCAAGTTTGTCAATTTTAATATAAGTTTTGATGACAGCATATAATTGCAACATGTTTTAATGAAATACAGTGTTTTGGGTATTTTGAGCAAGTCTGTACATGTAATCACTTTAATTTGGGCTAAACCCTTTCCTCCATACATACGCTTGTGCCACCAGTGTTGATCCAGATCAGCCGGCACATCCGTGTTTGCCCATGCAATGAAGGTGCATATTATGGAGGAAAGCTTTAAATAGACAAACCTTGCCGGTAAAATGTAACAGTCACCCAGAAAGTATAATTAGCACAAATATGTATAAGATGAGATATTTCAGTGAATTAGGATGGTATAACCTTTAGGGGTTATCCTGTCTGTATCACACACCAGAGGGAACCTCCTGCTAATTGTGCTTAATATGTTTTTTCCTGGTAGGGTTGGAATTTGTCATATTCGGAGTTATATATAGATCATTCACCAGCACTCCAACACCATGTCTGTGTCATTATAATGTACCGTAAAAACCCTATGTTTTCAGTCACCCTATGTTTTCAGCCACGGTCTTTTAAAAAAAATATTAATTTTTTTATTGACCCTAAAAATTTGGCCACTAAAATTCGGCGATTTTTTCGCTAACCCTATGTTTTCGGCCAGCATTTTTATGCCCCCGCCATGAAATGGCAACGGGCATTAAGAGTTGCTCCTGTCCGTCCGTCTGCCGTCCATCCGTCCGTCTGTCCGATATTCTCGTGAAAGCAACTCCTCCTACACTACTGGTGGGAATTTAATGAAACTTGACCACAATGCTTGGCCTGATATGTTGTTGTGCATAAAGGTGGGGTTTCACTCTTATATGTTCTGTTCAGAAGTTATGGCCCTTTGATACTTCCATTTACATTAGTTTTAATAGGTGTATATCTCGTGAACGCAACTCCTCCTACACTACTGGTGGGAATTTAATGAAACTTGACCACAATGCTTGGCCTGATATGTTGTTGTGCATAAAGGTGGGGTTTCGCTCTTACATGTTCCGTTCAGAAGTTATGGCCCTTTGATACTTCCATTTACATTAGTTTTAATAGGAGTATATCTCGTGAACGCAACTCCTCCTACACAACTGGTGGGAATTTAATGAAACTTGACCACAATGCTTGGCCTGATATGTTGTTGTGCATAAAGGTGGGGTTTTGCTCTTACATGTTTCGTTCAGTAGTTATGGCCCTTTGATACTTCCATTTACATTAGTTTTAATAGGAATGTATCTTGTGAACACAACTCCTCCTACACCTCTTCTGGGAATTTGATGAAACTTTACCACAATGCTTGGCCTGATATGTTGTTGTGCATAGAGGTGGGGTTTTGCTCTTACATGTTCCGTTCAGAAGTTATGGCCCTTTGATACATTCATTTACATTAGTTTAATAGGAATATGTCTTGTTTCTTATATTTTGTGTTAAGCAAAATATGCATTTTGCCCATAACTTTAAAACTACTTGAGATACTGCCTTGAAACTTGAAATATATTTTCACCATCAAAATCTACATCATAACCAACAAGACCCATAACCCTGCTTTCAATATTTTTCAAATTATGCCCCTTTTTCACTTACATTTTGTGTTAAAAAAATATACTCTTTGCCCTTAACTTCGTTTGGAATTGAGGGATTTCAAAATAACTTGGCACAAATGTTCACCATAACAAGGCGGTGTGTCGTGACAATACCCATGCCTGTAGGTCCAAGGTCGAGGTCACTGTTACTAAAAATAGAATTTTCTTGCAAAATCTTGTCCGCTCTGTAACTTTGTTATTTCTTATTGGATTATTTAAATAATATGGTATAATTGTTCACCATATCAAGACGGTATGTCACGTACATGCCCAAGCCTTTAGGTGGAAGGTCAAGGTCACTGTTACTAAAAATAGATTTTTCTTGTCCGGGCTGTTACTTTGTTATGAATGGGATTTCAAAATAACTTGGCACAAATGTTCACCATGACAGAGCGATGTGTCGCGTACCATGCCCATGCCTGTAGGTCAAAGGTCAAGGTCACTGTTACTAAAAATATAATTCTCTTGTCAGGGCTGTTACTTTGTTATGAATGGAGGGATTTCGAAATAACTTTGCACAAATGTTCACTATGACAAGGCAGTGTGTCCGCACAATACCCGAGCCTGAAGGTCCAAGGTCAAGGTCACTGTTACTAAAAATAGAATTTTCTTGTCCAGGCTGTAACTTCATTATAAATGGAGGGATTTCAAAATAACTTGACACAGATGTTCACCATGACAGGGCGGTGTATCGCGTACCATGCCCATGCCTGTAGGTCAAGGTCACTGTTACTAAAAATAGAATTCTCTTGTCCGGGCTGTAACTTTGTTAGGAATAAATTGATTCTAAAATAACTTGAAACAAATGTTCATCATGACAAGATGGTGTGTCCCTTACCATGCCCATGCCTGTAGGTCCAAGGTCAAGGTCACTGTGACTAAAATAGAATTTTCTTTTCAGGGTTGTAACTAAGTTAGGAATAGAGTAATTTCAAAATAACTTGGCAGAAATGTTCACAATGACAAGGTGGTGAGTCATGTACCATGTCCAATGCCTGTAGGTCCAAGGTCAAGGTCACTGTTACTAAAAATAGAATTTTCTTATCCGGGCTAAATTAAACTTTGTTTTGAATGGAGGGTTTTCAAAATAACTTGGCACAAATGTTCACCATGACAAGGCGGTGTGTTGCCTACATTACCCATGCCTGTAAGTCCAAGGTCAAGGTCACAGTTACTAAAACTTGAATTTACTTGTTCAGGCTATAACTTCTTTATGAATGGAGGGATTTCAAAATAACTTGGCACAAATGTTCACAATGACATTGCATTGCATTACCACCAACTTCTTCACAGACATTTCCGTAATGAGAAGACAACAGTGCACAAATACAAATAATTTACTTGATCATCAAGTTTATGCATATTCTTATAATTTAACTCGAACATCACTGTTTTTGAAATGCTATTATTCCCATCGTTGCACTTTAGTATCTGAAAACGATGCATAGCGGGGGCATCTGTGTCCTATGGACACATTTCTAGTCAATTCTAAATTCGTCTGTTTTTATTAGATTAGTAATAAAAAATATGTTTGTAAACCTTGGTTTTGATTTTGATATTAAAGATAGAACTTGGAAATAACTGTATACATCATTGTCGGCCGATTGAGTTTCTTTCTGAACAATTATTTGTCATCATCTTATTTGCGGTACCCCGGAAATTAATATTGTAACAACAAAGGGGTAAGTAATGAGACCGTACCCTGGTAAATATAATGTTCTTTTTATTTAAAGCAATTATAATAATGATAATCTTCAGTTTGTAATCTGTCATCTCAAATCTGTAGACGTTGCTATGCAACTAGGCTATAAAGTGCGAAATATTGCGACTTTATGATTGCCGCGGGCAAACATCTATTGTATTTTATACTTGATCACATGATCGGCACTTAATAATATCCAAACTGTTTTCAGTCAAATGATTTTTCGATTACTCAAATGTTTTTCCGAAGATAATATCATAACTCGTTTCTAGCCAATAAATTTATATGAACAGAACTGATGTTTTTAAAACCGTTATTCAAATGCGAGTTTAATTTTATTACAAGTAAGAAATAAAATGAACGATGTGTGTTTTTAATTAAGGGAATACTTGCCCCTAAAATATCTGAGAATTGTTACATGTACATTGACTAAAATCATCAAATTTACAACTGCTATGAACACCTGTTCATTGCCCGTTTTGATCTAAAATGTCAGCGATGCTTGTGTATTTAACATCAAAGACGCCGAAGTCAACTTGAAACGCTGGTAAATACCGTTGAACGAAAAATGTGATTGCAGAAATTTTGTAATTGAACCAGGAAGAAAATTAAAATCTTGTCTTAAATGTTGAACCCTTTCCTTGATATATACGCATTTTTAAGCATGTGCGACCAGTGTAGATCAAGATCAGCTTGCACATCCATGCCGTCTGATCAGAATCTGCACTGGTCGCAGTTTTGTCAGAAATAACCTAATGTATCAAAAAGCGAACAGTTTAGATCCTGATCAGATGGCACAGATGTGGTGGCTGATCTGGATCTAAACTGTTGGCCCTAGCAATAAAGGTGTATCTACTACAGGAAAGGGTTAACTTGAAATGGCAATGGTGGGGTTACTTGCTTTGATTTTCACAAAAATCTTCCACAAACTGCCATTACAAAGAGCAAGTAGGCATTTGACATCAAGTAAAAAATCGACTGTCTACAGACAGGGATTGGTTTGGTTCAGGACAGAAAGCAATCTCCTTTGCAGAGTTGTCGTTCCTTACACTCACTTTACATCTCTGCGAAAGGCTCAATGTCAAGATTTTTGACAACTCGACAGCCCTATTTTATACAGTCATAATTATGAATATGAAAGCTTTTGGTTAAACAAATGACAGATATCTTCACTATGTTTCATTCAAACCAAAGAAACCCAAGCAATTTTAAATGTAATTGGTAAACTATTGTTTTTTAGTTAAAGTAAAAGTAGTTGAAAGTAGTCCCAGCCTATATTATAGAGGTGAATGTAATGAGCCAATAGTGTGAGAGAGTGGACAGAAAGATGCCTAGCTGTCTACAGCAAGTAGGCGGCCAAATCCTCATGATTCCCCTCAGAATGCACCAAATTGCCACATTGTTTTCAGAATTTTCCGTGAGAGGCATGCCCTCGTACAATTATGAATTGAACAGAAGGCTAGCTACGCCCCTGACAAATGGGTGTAAGATTATATGGAGCCCGTCACAGGAGAAAATGGCTTTCAGAAATTGACATTATTCTTTGAAACAAATCATAATGATGCATTTCATGGTATATTAACATTCAATAGCCAAATAAGATTAGTGAATTATTTTTAGAGAGGAGCAAGATTGCATAAATTCTTGCAAACTACTTCAGTAGTGTGCAAGATGCCAACTTGAAGATTTTGACATTAGTTCTGCAAGAAGGTTAGATCTGTATGACATATTTTTGTATGGCAAGAGTAAACACTAAAAGAGAAGTATGGCAGGGGTATTATAGGCTTACATTGCTTTTTTTTTGACAAGAAAGAAACACATTTGTTGTATGGAACCACAAAATCAAGTGAAAAGTATACTCAACATAAATAGAAATTTACCACTTTTACAACTACTTTTGCATTGATGAAATTGAAATCATTTGGTATGGCAAAGTAGCAGTGGTACATGCGAAGCCTTGCAATTTGAGTTAACTTAATGAATAGTCAAATTGTTGATATAAGAGGCAGATTAACAACAAAATACTGTAGGAAAATGATGTTTTGAAGACGAATAATTTAACTAGAAAAGTAAAGCTATCTTATTTACTATAAAAAAACCTTGCTGTTTCAGTTCAGTGTAGTTATCAGTTTCAATTACCTCCCTTGATGATAATATGCTAATTTCAAACCATGCAGAATGTTAATCATTGTGAGTGGCAGTATATAAGCATACTTGAACTATCCTGGGACCAAGATCATAAAACTAAGTTTTGAGATCAGTCTCAAATCTCAAGGATCTGATTGGCTGAAATGGCGACTGGTCGCCATTTCAGCCTGGAATCAGTTACTTGAGATTTGAGACTGATCTCCAGATTTAGTTTTATGATCTTGGACCCTGTTATGGGGATATGATGGTATGTGCTGTGACTGTCTCTTGCACGGTTGGCGCGGTTGGCTCTAAGACGCTGCTGCCAAATTTGCTTGGCTTCGGTGTTATCTTTACATTTTGTATATATGGTGTTCTTGCTTTCAGAATCTCATTGTCAGATATTTCCAAGTTAAGTATGTTAAAATGACGTATCATATAGGCTTCAACGTCATTTCAACACATCACATTAGTAAGGAGTACACAGCAAGGCCACTTGAATTCCATTCAGAGCCTTAGACAGTAGTGTCTGATTCTCTTTAGTAACATTGTTGTAAAACCTTTTAGCATTTTAGCAACATCTTTCCTGAATGTAAAAAGGTGAAATATGCATATCAGGAATTGCCACATTCAGAAAAAACAGCCTCCCCACACAGTCACGAAGAAGAGAGGGGGAGAGAGCATGGTTAATAAGATGATCAGTTTAAAAAAAGACACCACTAACAATAAACAAAAATGAGAATCCGAGGGGTTACCGCCTTGGAACAGTCAGTGGCAAATCAAATTGCCACTGGGGGTTTAAACCAGGTTCTAGGGTGCACCAACCTCACACTTGCCCCAACAGGTTCTCATATCACAAAACAAGTACAAGTTGTCTTGGTGAAAAAACTCCAACCCACTTATCGGCTCAACAATATTGCATGCAAAAGCACACAAACATATAAAACATAAGAAGCTAAGAACATTGCAAAGCCGAAGGGGCGGGTACTCAATGATCTTACCGAGACAAGAGCTCCTGGAGTAAAATCAGCAAGAACACGATGACAGGGATAAAAGAAACAAATCGATCTTCTAGGTTCTTTTAAGAAAAGATTTCGCCATAAACCTTCATAAACTCTTAAACCCCTGCCACCGTCATGCAACCAAAGAGGTAAGCATAATGATCAACTGTAGAAGGGTTAATCACCAGGCCTGCAGAGCACTGTAAAATATCATGTTGGTAACCTTTCTTTTTAAATTTACAGATGGTTTTTACGAATAACCGGGAGAAATTAACACTGCCTTTTATCTTTTTAAGTTTATAAATTAAATCTCCATAAAAAACTGGCTGTGAAATACCTTGTTGCAAAAGTGATTTTAAACTGCATCTGTATTTATGAATTAGATCTGGGTATTGGCGATAAAACTTGCAAAAGGTTTTCCTTAATTTGTGATAACGATAACCTTGTTTTAAAAGTTTTTCTGTAATGCAAAGATTACGTTCATTGAAATCATTAACATCGTTGCAAGCTCTTGAAAAGCGAACAAGCTGTGAGATATAAACCCCATAAGATGTTGCACGGGGAACATCGCTGTCTAAAAACAGAAAATTTACTATATTAAAATTAAAATCATCTCTTTTATCATAAATTTTAGTAGTGATATAATCATTTTCAATGGACAGATTTAGATCAAGAAAGTTTGCTTGCTTTTCTGAAGTGTTCGCTTTATTAAGTTGTAGTTCTTTAGGATAAATCTTATTAACCAGTAATGGAAAATGGTTATTGTCTATATTTAATAAATCATCAAGGTACCTCGAGGTGTTGTTAAAAGCTGTAATTATATCATCTTGATGTTCAGTAGAAAGAGATAACATAAAGTCTCTTTCATAACAGTATAAAAACAGATCAGCAACAAGGGGTGCACAATTAGTACCCATTGGGATGCCTATTACTTGTTTATAAATAGAGGTACCGAATCTAACATAAATCTAACATAAATATTATCCAGTAAGAAAGTTAGCGACTCTATTAGGTCTTGACAAGTCCATAAGGTATAGTAAACGTTTTTTCAATGAGACTGAATTAAAAGAATTTAATAAAAGACTATTATGAGAGATTCGCTAACAGGGGGAGACTTTATTCAATAAATGCATTAAAAGTAAGAAATAAGGTTTTAATTTTGTTTCAACAGTCACATTAGTGTGTTTTTTCCCCAGAGGTTTCCATGTAAGAAATTTGGTTAATCATGCTTATTTTGGTCGATTGAATAACTTTTCAAATTTCAGTATACTCTAGGCCCGTGATTATAAAACTTGATGGCATGATAAATAATAGTGCCTCTAGCTGGGAGCAACTTCTGTTTCATTTATTATTCAAAATAAAATGTTTTAACTCAAAATATATCAGTTGTTGATCTTAATGACAACAGTAACTGTAGAGCAGACTGTGAGTTATTTCTTATTTATTAAGCTAAATAATGTTAGAAATTTTAAATTTGAGCAGTGTCAGAACTGAGTTAAACATAAAAAATACTTAATAATAATGGGGCCTGATGCTACTTACTATTAAAAAATCTGCTGTTATGCATGAATAAAAATTCAGCCAGTTTGATCTGGTAAAATTGACCTCAATTGTCACTGTCCCTAAGCCAAATATGTTCTAAGACACCAGTCTTGGTAACAAATTAGGTCAAAATGCCAAACAAAGTATAGGTCACCAGGGCGAATATAAACTACTTCACCATGCCAAATATATTCTAGGTCACCAGGTCAAATTTAAACTAGGTCACCAGGTCAGAAAAAAGTAAACTGGTTTTGCTTGAATCTAACATAAATCTAACATAAATATTATCCAGTAAGAAAGTTAGCGACTCTATTAGGTCTTGACAAGTCCATAAGGTATAGCAAACGTTTTTTCAATGAGACTGAATTAAAAGAATTTAATAAAAGACTATTATGAGAGATTCGCTAACAGGGGGAGACTTTATTCAATAAATGCATTAAAAGTAAGAAATAAGGTTTTAATTTTGTTTCAACAGTCACATTAGTGTGTTTTTTCCCCAGAGGTTTCCATGTAAGAAATTTGGTTAATCATGCTTATTTTGGTCGATTGAATAACTTTTCAAATTTCAGTATACTCTAGGCCTGTGATTATAAAACTTGATAGCATGATAAATGATAGTGCCTCTAGCTGGGAGCAACTTCTGTTTCATTTATTATTCAAAATAAAATGTTTTAACTCAAAATATATCAGTTGTTGATCTTAATGACAACAGTAACTGTAGAGCAGACTGTGAGTTATTTCTTATTTATTAAGCTAAATAATGTTAGAAATTTTAAATTTGAGCAGTGTCAGAACTGAGTTAAACATAAAAAATACTTAATAATAATGGGGTCTGATGCTACTTACTATTAAAAAATCTGCTGTTATGCATTAATAAAAATTCAGCCAGTTTGATCTGGTAAAATTGACCTCAATTGTCACTGTCCCTAAGCCAAATATGTTCTAAGACACCAGTCTTGGTAACAAATTAGGTCAAAATGCCAAACAAAGTATAGGTCACCAGGGCGGATATAAACTACTTCACCATGCCAAATATATTCTAGGTCACCAGGTCAAATTTAAACTAGGTCACCAGGTCAGAAAAAAGTAAACTGGTTTTGCTCGATCCTCTAAATATCATGTATATAGTTATATAGTTGTACAAAAGAGAGCATAAATTTTATGACACAGTATTTTTAATTTTCGAATGAAACCTTTGAAATCACAGGATGTGTTGGGGACTGAACTTTCATCTTGCAACAGTATCTTGGCTAAATTGGACCACTATGCAGATTGCAACTGCCCTCCCCTGGAGTTACCTCCCCAAATCAATTGCAATTACTTAACCACAAAAGTTTAAAGCCTCCTAATAAAAATAAGTAATACAGATTGTGAAAAAACCTATATATCGTTTAACCTGCCTTAGCAGGTACCTGCATTCAGCAACCACTTTGCTTAAACAGCCAGTTTGAATATGTCCTAAATTGAGATTCTGTTATAATTTTTTTCCTGATTTTAACAGTCACCTGTGTTTAAGCAGCCACTTTTTGTCACTTCCTTGGGTGGCTGCTTAATACAGGTTTGACTGTATTTGGAGGAAAGGGGTAAAAAAGACAGGTAGTTACAGGAATGTATATCATTTGTTCCATTAAATCCATTATGACACATTTGCCTATTATCATTTCAGGTTAAGCTCACAGATCCTATGGGTGGTCTGTTGTCAGATTGGGACAAGAAAAATCGGGTCAACTCCAATGCAACATCTCTATATAGACTGTACTACACTGTGAACTATCAAACGCAACAGTCTATGGCAGTCACTGGCAGCATCACCAATGTGACAGTAGCCTTGGATCCCACCAAGCAGTACAACACGATTGAGGTAAGAAATGCATAGAAACAATCATCTCTTTACTCCATAGATGCACCTTTATTGCATTGGCAACAGTGTAGAACCAGATCAGCAGGCACATCTATGCTATCTGATCAGGATCTACACTGTTTACTTTTATATTCATTAGGTTATTTCTGACCAAAAAGGAACCATTGCAGATCCAGATCAGATTGCATGGATGTGCTGAGTAAAGGGTTATTAAAATCTAACACCTCTTTATGTTCTTTTGTTTTTTTTTCCTTCCAAGTATGTCCCACCAAGAAGCATCAACAAACAGGTTGCCTACTGCACAGTAAATGGATCAATTGTGTTAGCATGTGGACCAAAAAATAAAGTTGCAGATAATCTATTGATTTTTTTTATCTGTTTCTAAACTTTGAACATTAAATTTTCAGAAAAAATACAGGAAAAATATAATTTTTTTCCAAATTTTTGGTATTTGAGCCTTGTAATTGAATGCCAAGCCATATATTTACCAGAAAAAGTATACAGGATTTACAGAAAATACTGTTCTGACGCTAAAAAATATTAAATTATTCAATTTTGTGAAATCCACCAAAATTTATAGATGATTTTTATGCCCCCGCCATGTTATGGCGGAAGGGCATATAGTGTTCACCCTGGCTGTGTGTGTGTGTGTGTGTCAGTGTGTGTGTATGTTCGAAAATCATGTTCGCTCTGTAACTTTGTTATTTCTTATTGGATTTTAAAATAACTTGGTATGAATGTCTACCATATCAAGACGGTGTGTCGCGTACAATACCCATGCCTGTAGGTCCAAGGTCAAGGTCACTGTTACTAAAAATAGAATTTTCTTGTCCGGGCCGTAACTTCCTTATGAATGGAGGGATTTCAAAATAACTTGGCACAAATGTTCACCATGACAAGGCGGTGTGTTGCGTACAACACCCATGCCTGTAGGTCCAAGGTCAAGGTCACTGTTAATAAAAATAGAATTTTGTTGGCAAAATCTTGTCTGCTCTGTAACTTTGTTATTTCGTATTTGATTTTAAAATAACTTGGTATAAATGTTCACCATATCAAGACGGTGTGTCGCGTACAATACCCATGCCTGTAGGTCCAAGGTCAAGGTCGCTGTTACTAAAAATAGAATTTTCTTGTCCAGGCTGTAACTTCCTTATGAATGGAGGGATTTCAAAAAATTTTGGCACAGATGTTCACCATGATAAGGCGGTGTGTAGTGTACAACACCCATGCCTAAAGTTCAAAGGTCAAGGTCACTGTTACTAAAAATAGAATTTTGTTATAAAAATCTTGTCTGCTCTGTATCTTTGTTATTTCTTATTGGATTTTAAAATAACTTGGTATAAATGTTCACCATATCAAGACGGTGTGTCGCATACAATACCCATGCCCGTAGGTCCAAGGTCAAGGTCGCTTTTACTAAGTATAGAATTTTCTTGTCCGGGCTGTAACTTCCTTATGAACGGAGGGATTTCAAAATAACTTGGCACAAACGTTCACCATGATAAGGCGGTGCGTCGTGTACAACACCCATGCCTAAAGGTCAAGGTCACTGTTACTAAAAATAGAATTTTGTTATAAAAATCTTGTCTGCTCTGTTACTTTGTTATTTCTTATAAAAGGATTTTAAAATAACTTGGTATAAATGTTCATTATATCAAGACGATGTGTTGTGTACAATACCTATGCCTGTAGGTCCAAGGTCAAGGTCACTGTTACAAAAAATATAAATTTCTTGTACTGGCTATATGTTTGTTATTAACAGAGTGATTTCAAAATAATTTGGCACATATGTTCACTATGACAAGGCGTTGTGTTGTGTACAAATCCAATGCCTGTAGGTCCAAGGTCAAGGTCACTATTACTAAAACCAGAATTTTCTTGTCTGGGCTGTGAGTTTGTTATTACTTATTGGATTTTCAAATAACTTGGTATAACTTGTTCACCATAACAAACATGCATAGCGGGGGCATCCGTGTCCTATGGACACATTTCTAGTTTTAAATG